>WEIV01014154.1:4468-26541 GCA_013390005.1 Calyptomena viridis | reverse complement strand
GGGTCTCCTCATGTCAAATCTGGGAAGTCTGTGGCCACATGACAG
This sequence comes from Calyptomena viridis, assembly GCA_013390005.1. NCBI lineage: Eukaryota > Metazoa > Chordata > Aves > Passeriformes > Eurylaimidae > Calyptomena > Calyptomena viridis. The sequence continues at coordinate 26,496 of WEIV01014154.1, read as the reverse complement.
TTATGTCATGTCATCAGACCAAGAACTAATAATTTACTCTTCATAATTCTTAGTTAGATCAATGTCACAATGTTCTTCAGGCAGTGGCTGCACAATTGCTAGAGCTGGCTCAAATGAGTTCCTAGGAATATGGCCAAGGATGGAGTAGAACTACTGATCTTGAAGGTGGCACAAATTCTGATAAGCATGAGTCAATGGGGAAATTGCACCTCAAACACAAAAGACCTAATCAAAAGCTCTGAAATTGATATTGTATTAAAACAATTAAAGGGAGTATGATTCTAATTTAGGATTGTTGCTGTAACTCAGACATTGTCATTTGAGATAACCCAGTCAGAATAAAATTATTGCCAAACTGACAATTTGAAATAGCTCTGCATCCTTAATGTGGCTCCTTCTCTTTATATTGGAGTTTGTATCTTTCTCCTCCTACTTCTTGTGTTCTGGTATGAGAGATCCCTCTACTTATGTCTAAAAAAATTGCCACTTATGAAGCATTAGTTGCTAGGGAGCAATTGCAGTTATAAAGGATATTACAAGGCATATACATTTGTAATTTAAATAAAAAGTGTAATCCTGCTTTCAAATAAAGGCAAGTTTAAATTTAGACACTTGAGAAAAAATTAAATTTAAAGGGAATGTGATAATTATTGTGCAAGTCCTTCTGCTGTCATTCACAAATCAACACTTTTAAAACGTTAAGTCACAAGTCTTAGAATAGTTGTCCTTCAGCATGGTAATTCTAATAAAGTTAGTTAATTGAGAGACACCTCTGTGCATTTCTGATTCAAATGCAGCAAATGGTTTTCTAAGTCTACAGTGACATAAATCCTACAGCTCTACAGCTTCTTGTTACATATTTCTGACCACCACCATAAAAGTCCCATCCACATTGAATCAGCTGATTTCCACAAACTATTTCAGAACATCCAGATCATGTGTAAAGTATTCCCTCAGGTTTTTGAAAAATATACCTTGGAAAAGAGGTTGCTTAGTACAACTCTTACGGTAACCACCAGAGTTTATGTACTTGTAAAAAATCATTGCAAGCTCAGAGATATCTGCCTGATGTTTTGAATTGTGTCTATCTATCTATCTATCTATCTATCTATCTATCTATCTATCTATCTATCTATCTTATATCATGATTGTGACTTTTTTAATTACTGAATAGTTGAAGAATATAATTGCCCTTAACAGTCTTTTTTTAGACTTTTTTTCACCAGACACTGCGAAGGGATGGAAGGGGGTTCGTGAAGGTTGGAAAGACAAACAGAGTGATGAGAGGGTAGTAGCTGAAGTAAGAAGGCTTCATCAATAGGCTCCCCTTGATCAGATGGCCTGTAGCAAACCCCAGCCACAAGATACCCTTCATTGCCTTAGTCCCTAGTTTTTATCCATAAGCTTTCTACCTGTTTGTGGCTGTTCTTTAGAGACAGCGCTTTGCACTTTGTCCCTTTCTTGATGCAGAGAGCAACCCTTCCTCCACTTCTTCCTTACCTGTCCTTTCTGAAAAGCTTGTAGCCATCAACAGTCACACTCCAGTCATGCAATTTATCCCACCAAGATTCAGTAATAGCAATTAGGTCATAGCTTTCTAGCAGCACAGTTGGCTTCCAGTTCCTCCTGGTTATTGATGTTGCTGTGTGTATTGATGTAAGGTCACTTCAGCTGAGCTGGTGGATAGGCCACCTTCTTAGTGGAGCACAATTCCTTTGTGGTATTTCCCTGCTGTTTTGTGTGGTTTCACAGGTTGCCTCCTATTGCTCAGGAAACCCTGGCTGATCTCTGTAAGATTCACATGTGCTGCAGTGTACCCAGCACTTTTCAGAGCAACAGGCTGAAAGCCCTTGCTACCACCACATCCCTCCAACCTTGACATGTCATCCCACAACTTGTCACAGGCAAGACTGATATTATTTTCTATTCCTTTCAGGTCTAGTTTAAAGCTCTGTCATTGAGCCCTGGTAGCTTGTGAGCCAAGACTCTGTTTTCCCTTTGAGAAAGGTGAATCACATCCAATACCAGCAGGCCTGGTAATGTGTAGATCACCTCATAATTGAAAAATATAAAATTTGATGATGACATCAGCCACAGAGCCATGTATTAATAGACTAGGTCCAACTGTTTTTCCCAATGTTGCTCCCTGCAACTGAAAGAATAGAGGAAGAGGACCTACAGTTACTACAGTGACTACTGTAAGATCAGACCTCATTCTGCTATTACTCCACAGCTTAAGGGAAAGACTCTTTCCCTTTCACAGCACATGAAAAATTAATCAGGCAAATTCAGCTGTACAAAATAAGGATTAGACACATCTTCTTCCAGTTTTAGATTCTTATCTTAAAACTGCAGAAAGATAAAAGTCTACATACATTTCTATATTGGGATCAAATCCAAAATTTACTCATTCAAGGGACTCATTGCAGATCTTCTAGAAGTCACCTTGTGATTATCAAAACTGCTGTAGTTGAAATATCTATAAACTGTCTCAATGCATGTCATTCTAATATTGATTTTTTAAAAATATTTAGGAGGTATTTTAAAAGAAACTATAACAATTTAAGACTTTAGCAAGCTCTTCTGTTTTATGTTAATAAATTTAGTCACTGTTGTTAATAATAAAAATATTTTGGCTGATTTTATTCTGTTGTTCTTTTCAGGTCACATTAGGAAAAATCCCTACATAATAAACCATTGCATGATTGCACTGCAGTTTTACACCAGTTTCATTTACAATTCAATCTGTGTGAGCCACACCAGAGGCTGTGCTAAGCATAGCCTTTCTGGGTTCATTAGAGTGGCTACTCATTCACCAGTACAGCTTCAGATGCCAGTAGTAAGTCTCTCTAAATCCATGCAAGCCTTCTGAGGACACAGCTCTGCTAATAAGCTGCAATGGGGCCTTGTGCTTACAACTATTCCTTTCACTGTACGTTATGTACCTCAAACATTGCCAAGCTATGTAGCTTTTAAGTGAAAAGCTGAGTAAATGACACATTTACATGCTGGGATTTCAGTATCACAGATGGGAAAACTGAGTGTCATGTATATCCCAGGAAAGGAGAATAACAAGATTGTCTATACAGTTGCTTGCCAGTCCTTCATCTGCATGTTGATTTTTCTGTTTCTTAATGTAAAATAAGATCCATCCCTTCTCCAGAATGTAACATAATCTTTCTAGTTATGTTTGTGATTATTGCAAGGCCTTTGCTATAAGCAGATAGTGCAAATAAATTAATTACAGAGTTCTTCCTAAATTAATCAAGCTGAAAGTATAAATGAAAAAAGTCATTGACTGACAAAAAGGCAACCTCAATCCTTTCTCACTATTCTTATATCAGAGAAATGAAAAAAAAACCAAACAACAAACCGAGTCACGCTGTTCTTTAAGATTTACAGAGATGATGATAGTATCTTCTGCATATTGACATCTAACTGGAAGGCAAACTCAGATTTTTAGTTCAAAGTTGGCCTGAAGAAGTGAAGCTCAAGAAACTACTTCTCCAGTTGTAGCCATAAAACACACTACTGTTTGTCCTCTAAATATTGAGTGATTGGCTTTGCCCCTCAGAAAAGAGAAGCTACTTCCTGAATAACAAAGGTGATAGAACAACCACTGATTGTAATTGCTGCAGTAAAACCCAGCAATCCTAGGATCACACACCAACCTGATTTTTGAGGTGTACCTGCATTCTTTTTCTTAAGCCAAGGATAACAAAAAAAAAAAAAAAGGTGCAAAACATGAACAGAAGAGTTAGGATGAGGATTTTTTTAAGGGAAAAACTCACCTCTGATGGACAAAACAAAACAGATTAACACAAGTATTCTTCCACACTTTCTTACCACTTTATCACTAACATGAGCCTTTTCCTTCAATTTGGTATAGTATAGAGACATTTAGCCTCTTCCTTGGCAGCAAGAAACCATTCACAGCCCCTTCAAAGAAATGTCCCTGTCTAAGCTGTGAATCCTGCCTTCCCTCTCCTCTCTGAGGATTTTCAGTTTTTCTGAACTTGCAGGCTCCTGTGTTTAGCATCAGTCCTTCTCTGCTTGCCCAACTGCTGTGTTCACTTGCCATCAGAGAGAAAACCATCTCTTTTTGCAAAGACTTCCACTCAACCCACTTTTCAAGAAACAGAAAAGGGCAAAGTACCAAAATTCCACCCTGCTGCCAAGTCACATTCTTTTAACAGAACACAATATACTGAAATAAGTAAAACAGTGTGTTACAGAGAGGGCACTGGGAGGAGCAGCCATTTAAATCTGTCAGATGAACTCCAACAAATCTCTGCTTATGCACTTGTAGTCTTTCTACAGAATCAGCCTAACTGAATTTACAGCTGGTTTTGCAGATCTCTATTTAAGGGAATTAAAAACAGCACAATCAAGGAAACTTCTAGAGAAAACCATGGGAATGTTAAGTCTATAAACTACACCCATTGGATTTGAAAACGTAACTGCTTAAAGATATATCTAGCAGACAAATTAAAGCTATTTATTTAGATAACAGACCCATGAGGTTTGTAAGACTGAGTTCTTCCTTACATAGCACATAGAATTTCTCCAGAAGAATTCAGTACATTTTTGTTGTGATGGAATTTCCCCTTTAAAAAAAGACCTACTGCGAATAAAAAAATTTCTGTATTGACAGTCTTGTTTTTTGATAAATAATTTCAAAGTTTAATTGCCCTTGCAGTTAGACATATAACTTTTTTCAGTGCTTAAACTGCTTCATCCTGTAATTGCACTTGACTGACAGATTAAACAGTTCCTTATCAGAAATCACCTGCACGTTTACATACTTTATACTGTGATAAAGTCTACTAAAAGTTCTATTTAATAAGATTGAGATAAATTCTTTTTTTAAAATATTATTTGGATTTCATAAATTTTTGCAGCTTTGATATTTTCAGCTCACGAAATTTAAAGTTTTATAAACTTATTATGGTGGTTGTGGAAGAAACTAACTTCCCTTACCAGTATACATAGAAGCTGTTGTTCTCCTGCTTAGATAGCTGAGTCTTATCTCATAAATAACACGTCATTGGAAGGTTAAAATAGTTACTCTTAATTATTAATTTTGGCATGATTACTTTCAGCTATACAGCTTCTCACAATGTAATTATTACAAATGTTACTTTTTTCCTATAGTGAGGTTTTGAATTTTTGCTGAATTTAGTCCTTTATGCAACTGGAACAATTCTAAGTCATATGAAAACTCTATTAGCAATTTTTTTCCCACACTCACCCCAAGATCCTGATAAAAATATTAAACCATACTGGGACAAATCTCTTCTGGCTGACACTTCCCCACTTGACTTTTGATAACTAAGAGTAGAACAGTTTTAATATAGTGATTTTATAGTAATTTTACATTTGAGAGAGAGGAAAGCAGAGAGAGGGAAGGAGTAATGAAAAGGTTGTAGGATACAACATCAGATACCGGCAAATATTTGAATTCTTGAAACAGGATGGACTTACTTCTAGGCAACTACCTTAGTCAGTTTTAGTAGTTTCTCTATTTCCTCATTATTAACCTTGTGGTACAGTTTTAGATTTCTTTCGGTGAATTTTTCCCATTACCACCATGAGATTTTGGGAAGGTACAAGAGACTCACACTCCATGACACCGCCATTGTTAAAACAATACACAGACAGAAAGAGGAGAGGACAGAAATCACAGGATACCTGAACAATATGAAAGACTCTTTGGGTGAGATTTGCTCTCTCTTCCTTGCTCCGAGAACAGTGTGAAGAGTTTCCCATGCTGCAGCCCCCACTTCTGTTGTGCCAGCTTTGCCACATGGCCCTGCACTCATCCCTGCTGCCACCCTGTGCCTTGCCCAGGTTCTCCTGGCATGACCAGCTGCTGTGGGGGGACTTGGTTTCCTGCTGTCAGGGACCAAGCCAACAGCCACCAGCACCCAGAGCCACCCGAAGCCACCCAGAGGTGTCCAGAGTTGCTCGGGGCTCTCCCTCTTCCTCTCCCCACTTCCACTGCTGACCAGGGCACCGACACACCGCAGGTAGAGCCAGAACCAGTCCCCATCCCTGCCTGTCACTCCTGCTGTCTCTTCCACTGTCACGTCCATCACTGATGTCTTGTGGTTCTCTGAAGGACCTGGTGCCAAGTTCTTGGCTGCCACTTTCTCTCTTAAAGGGTGGGGGTACAACCTACTGACTGCTGGAATTGCACTGAAGGAATATGTGCCCCCACCACTCCCTTGGCTGCTGCTGTAGCTGTAGCAAACACAGTCCATCCAGTTTTCAATCTCCCTGAAATTTTGAGGTTTTGAGTGATACTTGTCTCTGTTATTGTTGGGTTGTTGTTGTCCTGTTATTCGCTTTTCTACATTTTGCTTGAAAATCTCATAATTCAAATTATCGCAATTTGGAAGGAGGAGTTTCTATTCCAATAGGTCCTGTCTTGCCAGCATACATTGTCTTAAACCAAGAAACCTTGCCATGCATTTTTAAATTAATTTAAGCTCCTTACTTTATCAAATCTTTTACCTGATTAGAATATTTGCACCCTTTTCATTTAGTCAACCCAAATGCCTTTATTATTCCAAAATATCTATGGTAGATACTTATCAAAGGTATCAATAGTGGGAAAAGCTTATCAAAATTTTATTTGAGAGCTCTTAAAAAAAAGACAAGTATTAAAGCCTAGAGAGAAAAGAGGAAGATGACTTTTCCTCCTGTTTCTCTGTCTCTATATTTACAGTTTTCTATCTGAATCCTTCCTGTAACACTGAGGTTATATAAGCCTCTACTTTAGGTTTTTAGAATCTTACTCTGGTTTTATTGGTGTTACGTATTTATTTTTCCCTGTGCACACATATAGAATATAAAAGCTGTGAATTGTAAATGCATTTCAGCTATTGCAGCTGCATATTTTTGTAGGAATTTTCTGTTAAAATACAAATTCAAGGCATTTATTATTACCTTTATTTATTATTGCACTTTTATTTTATATTGTTTCACATAAGGGGAAAAATCTTCAGTTATTAATATGCTCCCATTTTTTGCAATTTGGGGAAAATTTATAAATGTCTTCCCCATTGTGTTTGTGTTTTATCCTCAAAGCAACACCTTTACCATTTCCTCCGGAACTTATGTGTCAGTGTGGTAGTTAAGCTTGGGGGAAGTTTAATAAAGATGACATCCACTGCTGGCAGTGAATTAATTTGTGTATGCTCCACTAGATAACATAGTGCTCAGTTACAGCAATAATCTATATTACTTTATCCTTAGACTTGTCATCACTCAGTTTATACTCAACCTTTGTTTACGTCAATGAGTATTTCTGTATCATTATAAACATGAAAAGTTTCTTGGCTGGATATGAGTTTTGGATGTCTATCATGATTTTTTCCAGTGGAAAGCGGCAAACAATCAAAATACAAAGGTTCAGAAAGGCCACTAATAAACTTTTCTGCAGCTGATATGCAACACGCTTTCATGACCCAATTAATTCTACAAGACTTTTCTCACAAGAGAAAATGATACTTAGTGTTATATATAGATGCTAAGAAAGCATACTTCTTTCACACATCCTAGAAATATAAAACAGTAGGGAAAGATGGATATCATATAAATACACACATACAGAGACATAAATACATTCACAAGCATAAACATATTTTAGGGAGATGAGGAATAATAAAGAGTTGCATAAATCTCCATGGTATATGCAGATAAAATGGAAAATCTAAGAGCTGTTTCTGTCATGTCTCTAATCAAGTAACTTGTATTTTCTGACATTAAAGAAATAGATCCCTGCTTCACTGTTTTCAATTACATATTAGCTGAAATAATTTATATATTTCAACTCCAAGGGTCAAAACTGACCTAGTATAATATTCAGTTTTATACAGTCAACAGAAGATACTCAGTAAGAATAGGAAAAATATCAGATGGAGGTGATCTTCTATATTACAACACAGTTGAATAATTTACTGATCATGATTGATAAGTGTCTCAAACTGTATGTGAAAAGGAAGAAAAAAAATTACTGATGTTGACAAAATGCATTACTGCCAGCCAGGAATTACTCCATCCCACAGGAAACAGGGGTTTCATACTTCCTAGTTAAGCATGCCAGCCTTGCTCACATTTTGTGATGTACACTGTAGGAACACACAATAACCAGTGTTGTCTTATACAAAGTTTATGAAACTCTGAAAAGACTGGCATAGATCACACTAAAATATAAGCAACATTGAGTGTTACAGAAAGACTTGAAGAAAAAGAAGGTATTTTCTCATTAGGGTACAATTGTCTCCGAAAATCATCATACATCTGGGATTGATTTGGCAGTCATATACTAGGGTGAAATATAATGTGCTCCCTCTCTACAGGGAATCTGCACTGTTTTATAGATGTTGTTTGTGTCCAGTATGCAGTCTTCATCCTCATGCAGTTGTGGCAGATCCTTTTTAGGGGTTTATAGGGCATTTATGTAGTGTATACAGCTTTCCAGGGACCTCACAAACTCCTTGTGACTTCACAAAGACAGCTAACATCCTTTCTGGTTTATATCCTGATAAACATGAATACTGATGTTTCTATAACATGTGTTTGTTCAATAATCATATAGGCTGCTTGGTACATAACATATAATATATCCTTTGTCAAAGAGTGCAAAAGTACAAGGCATTGTTACTATATCGATAACTGTATATCGCAATAATAACCATATATATAACAAATTTATAAGTATGTAAGTATGTGTGTACATATATGTTTATATAGGACATACATCCTGGGTCAGTCTTCCACATGTCAACTCTCTGTAAGAACTCTGTATATCTTTCGTTAATTGCTGTTGTTTTTTCTTACAATATCAAAAGAGAAAAAAGGAGTGCAAAAGTATTCAACCAAAGTTCACAGAAAATAAATTGCTGAATAAAGTTCTCTTCTTTGGTATTTCCTTCACAAAATGTAATAATACAAAATTGCAATGTTCCAAACACTGTTACTCAGTATTTATACCACAGAATCAATAAAAGTCTTACAATTTTGAGTATTATTTGAGTGAGCAAGTTTTTGTAATGAATCATTTCTGCTTGATTGAATTTCAGTTCCACATCTTCTATTTTCTGTTATCGAGGCAGGATGCAGAACTTCTACATACTTCCTAAGTATAGTCACAACATGGTAAAGTAAAACAATGATATAGATTCAAATCCTGATCATATTGTCATAAACTCTTAAAATTATAAAGTGTTTCAAGTTGTCAGTCTGTTCTTGAGTCACAAGAATAACTATTTATTATTTGATTTTCTGTAACAGCTGAAAAATGGATATACTTGAAAGTATGAAAAACTTTGAGATTTAGGGGAAAAAGGAAGTTGACTCAAACAACATTACACAAAATATCTAAAAAGAGGTCAATACAAGAGTGAGGAGTATAGCATAGAATCATTCATGATTATGAAAATGGACAAAGTTTTACACATTTTGCTTTGTTTCTGTTTATTTACTTTCGTGACTTTAAATGTGGGTGTTTTGGGGATTAGATTTCATTTGACAGCGTTTTACTAAGTGGTGAAATAAATAGTGATTCTGACAGAAACCATAGCCAGTTATGTTTTAAGTAATGCATTAATCAATAGTGGGTTTAGAAAAATCAAGTGTGTCCAACATTTACCAAATCCTTCGTAGTTGGCAATGCCTAAATTATTGAAATGATGAAGCGCTTCATTAGAATATCTAATGTTAAGCATCTGAAACATACTGTGTTGAGTAAACCCTTTTTGACTTATTTCTTGCATTTCAATAGAAGACAAATTCTATTTTTCTGTTTATTGCATTATATATATATATACACACACACATATATACACATGCATACACACACATATTTATTATATAGGCACGATAAACACAATCCACAATTCTGTCCTAGAAGATAATCCTATGTTCCTGTCTGAAGAAATGGGCTGATTTAAATGCTAAATCAACACAATTACTTAGTGAGAGTTTACATAAGAAACAAGCTCTTACACTCACTCATTATTACTCACTTATTTTTGCTTATACATCAGAATTTTTCTACCAAGGTGTATTGGGTTTGCATGTCCAGGCTTTGGGGGAGGGGGGAGTCTACAAGGGTGACCTTCTGCAAGTTTCATTTACATCTGGTGGAGACAATGCCAACAGACTCCACGATGAACATACCACTGGCCAGGGCTGAGCCCACCAGCAACAGTGGTTATCCTCTGGGATAACATATTTAGGAAGAGGGAAATAAATACGTGCAACAATTTCAGCTGGAAGAAGGAATGAGAATGCATGACAGGAACAGCCATGCCACAGCAGGTGGATGCCCAAAGGAAGTAAGTCTCTGGGAAACCATGATGGAGCAGACTCCTGCTGGGATTTGTGGACCCGTGAAGAGAGGAGTCCACACTGAAGCAGGTTTGCTGGCAGGCCCTGTGATGCTGTGGGGGACCCACACTGGAGCAGTCTGTTCCTGAAGGAACACGCATCCCATGGAAGGGACCCACGCTGGAGCAGTTCACAAAAAACTGCAGCCTGTGGAAAGGACCCAGAAGTTTGTGGAGGACTGTCTCCCAGAGGGAGAGGAGAAGAAGAGAGGGACTAGAGCAGAAGGAGAGTGTGAGGAGTCCTGCCAATGAAGAAAAAGGAAGCAGCAGCTACAACATGTGATGGACTGACCACAATGCCCATTCCCTGTCTCCCTGCTCTGCTGCAGGGGAGGAGGTAGAGAACAAAGGAACAAGCTAAACCTAGGAAGAAGGCAGGGGTGGGGGGAAGATGTTTTTAAGATTTTATTTCTTATTTTCCTACTCTGATCTGATTGCTAAAAAATAAAAGTAATTTCCCCCAGTGAGTCTTTTTTCTCCATGACAGTGATTGGTGACTGATGTCTCCCTATCCTTATCTTGACCCACAAGCCTTTCAGTTTATTTTCTCTTCCTTGTCCAGATGAGGAAGGGGAGTGATAGAGTGGCTTTGGTGAGCACCTTACATCCACACAGGGTTAACTCACCACAAAAAATATGTCAAAGCTTTTATTGCTGCTTCATACAAACCCCCTGAGAAACAGATCTATACACAACCTTCCCTTTGTACTGTCTGATCTCTCAAGCAGTGCTTGAATATTCTTTGAAATATCTCCAACATACTTCAAATCTAAAAGGTCATTAGCAGGTGCTTAGTATCTATTTAGTTCTAAATTACATGTTCACAAAATATCTCCAATAACATTTAAAAAATTCATTAATTTCTATTGCCTTGATTTTATCCTCACAATAAGTAATTCTTGTTCCTGGTTTAGCAGAACCATATTTCCTGGAGTCATATTTTTACATAAATATTTTGCTTATTTATCACCAACGGACTAGAAAAATGTATTTTCCCTTCCTACTGACATGAAAGGAAACCTGAAATTTTAGAAGCAAATATGCAAAAATCTCTGTATTTGAATGCTTGAGATTAATAGTGCAGTCCTACTTGTCAAGATTTAAATTATGACTTTTAACTTCTATCTGTAAAATGTCATAACTGTCTAAAAAAATCAGAAGATGAAATTGGCCAGTCTATAATCAATTGCTAGCTGTTTAAGAAGTAGTAAATAGGTATTTTGTTCAATGTATGTCAGGAAATAAACCCAGATATGTATTGCATTTCAGTCCTGTCTCTCTTCTAGAGCCTTTATTCTTGTGCTGTTAATAAGAGGAAATAATCCTGCATTAAAAAAAGGGAAAAGTGGAAGCTTGCTGACTTATCTAGGTATTTAAGACTGTGGTATAGTACTGTCAATGTGTATTAGACAAACTCCAGTATTCCAAGCAAATTCCTAGTCAGGTGTTGGAACCAATAAGTAGCACAGCATAGTGAGTGCACATTAGGGAAACTTTATGCGGACTATGCGTGCTCGCAAAAGACACCGCAGAGATGATTTTTAAAGCTATAGTTTTGGAAGACATGCTGTTTGTTCAATATCAGACTACAGAAAAAAAATATTTTAAGGATAATGGCAAACGACAGATCCCAAGGGGAGTGACAGCAAGACTGAATCTACGTTTTCGTCTGGATTTTGCCAGTAAAAGCAAAATTATGTTGTGCAGAACTAAGACCTTGAACCTGACGTCCAAAAGAGCATGTACCTGGAATGCTGTACCTGGCATTCAAGAGCTGAATTTTGCCATTTGAGCCCACTTTTAAAGTGAAAAATAATAAATAAGACTGCATTTTTCTTAAATTATGCCTTTCTAAAGAGACTTTGTTGCTCCGGTCACAAAATAAAATAAAATAATAATAATTCCCCCAACCTCCAAAACCCCCCCAAAACAAAAACCACAACAACAACAACAACAAACAAACAAAAAAGAAAGATATCGACCAAAAAAAAACCACAAAACCCCCCTTATACTTTATTGCAGACGTATTTTGGAATGTGTTCAAAGAAAAACACAGTCCTTTAATTGGAAGTGTTTTATGCCAATGATCACTTGTGTGGATTTTAAAGAGAAGTTTCCATATTAGAACAACTGGTACCCCTGAGGTTCATTCTAAATTAATTTCTTTCAACTAGAAGACTCTAAGTAGTACAGTTGATTCTCAGATTGGAGACCATAGTATAAAGTGGGATCGCAGAGTTTTAATGGACAGTGAGGGAAAAAGGGAAAAGAGAAGACAAAAGAGGAAGAACACCAATTAAATAAATTGACAGCAATGCTTCTTACTTAAAATTAATTTATTTATCAGAAAGAAGAGTAAGAAAGGCAAAAAGATAATCAAACTATAATTTTATAAAATGAATGCATATTGTTAATCAGTGATCTTTCACTAAAGAAAGGAGAAACATCATACTATAAGAAACAAGATATATCTTAGCAGAACTTTATTGCTAAGAACTGTTAACTGAGAGCATGAGTCCGCAGAATATCTGAAGATTATCATTTGTCCATGAGCCACAAATATCCTAATCATGAGGATGCTAAGGGGACTAGCTGCTCCCTGGGGCTAAAAGTTTAAGAGCAGGGTCTAGCAGCTGAGGTTCTGTACATCCTGTACTTGGTATTTTTATATAGTGACTCATATAGTATTGCAGGTGGGGTGACGAAGTGAGTGATATAGATCACACTTGCTGCATGTTGTTCAGAGGTCCTGAATATGTAACGGCTTATTGTTTACAGAATAGACATTTATATATATCAGAAGATTTGCATATTCTAATATAATTGGTGGAAAGTTATCTTGCTGCTTTACCATTGGTTACAGCTATAGCACTTGTCACTCTGCTTGTCCCAGCTGCGTTTTCTCTCAAGGCCATGCAGAAATGCCAGCCTACCCTGACAATATAGAGTGAAAAGGCAAGTTTGTTTGTAATTGAAGTCAGTGCCCAAATCTTCACATGCTTGGAGTATATCAGAATCAGGCCTTTAACACTTAAGTTCTTACTTTGAGACAGGCATTTGACTCAAAACTCCATTAGCAATAAGCAGCTTTAAAGGTTGGTTGCATGGCTCATATTAAGGGACTGTTCATACCTTTGCTGATATACCATAATTTCCTTTGGTAATTGTGTTCAAGTGTATTTATATCTGGTTGCACTCAAAATGTTTTTAATTGTCTTTGGTATGTTTTATTTCAAGATTGGAAAGCAAATGAGCTGAACTATAAGGTTGTCTTATGCATTGAAATTTGGTAGTAATTTATTCTTTCATTCTTTGCCTCAAGTGCAATAAACTTAATAAGTTCCTAACCACTGAATAACAATCATGGTTTATGGCTTAGCATGGTGGTTTTTAGTGGCCAGGTTTTGGGGGGTTTTTTTGTTAGCGGGGGGACCTATGGGGAGGCTTCTTTGAGAAACTTCTGGAAGCTTCTCCATTTCCAGCAGAGCTAATGTCAGTCAGCTCCAGGCTGGACCCACTGCTGGCCAAGGCCAGGCCAATGAGGAGTTATCGTAACCCCTCTGTGATAACATATTCAAGAAGGAGGGAAAAAAAAAGTTCAGGCAGACAAACATGGGCGCTTAGAGAAGAGCAGAGTGAGAAGTTGTGATTAACACCAAGGTCAGTGGAAGACGGGGGGGAGGAGATGCCGTAAGCACTGGAAGGGGGCCCCTGCAATCCGTGGTGCAGGCCATGGTGAAGCGGGTTGTCTCCTCTGCAGTCCATGGGAANGTTTTGCCTGTGAAATAATTAATAAGGAGTTTTTTATGGTCCTTATCACAAACTTGTGAAACCTTTTAGTCTTTCCTCTCCTCTGTCTGTTTGCAGCAAGGGGAGTGGGAGAGTGTGACTCTGTGTGTGTGAGTCCTTGGCATTTAGCCAGGCTCAAACCACTACACTTAGCTAGCAGTCTTTAAAGGTTCAGTGCAACTCTGTTGGCAACTTTCAAAACATCATTATTTCAGTGAATACCATGAGTAGATAAGGAATGAGTCCTTTCACTTTTACCATTTGTTAATGCTACAGGAAGATATAACAATCTTCTTTCACCTTTTCTTTCACCTTAGGATTCACTCAGTCACTGCTGAGAGATGATTTGTCAAAGACCCCTGTGCTCTTTTGCTTTTTAGAGTCCAAAAATCTTTAAAGCTTGATGCAGAGAGAAAATAAGAGGTGCTTTGATGTCATGGTGCTTGGGAATGGCATACTGAATCCTCATATTTGTGTCTTTTTTTTTCTAGACATTTTGTTTAATAATCTTCATATTATTTCCTCACTTTGTTTTATATGACAATAAAAGAAAAATGTTTCTTTGGCATGAATTTTTCATACATAGAATAGATGACAACAGACAGGAACAGATAAATCAGTAAACTAACTGAATATATTTATAGTTTGTTAAGTACTGTAAATTACACAGTTATTTAATTTTCATTACTGATATTCATATGCTTCCTTCTCTTTCATATACTGATTTAGTCTATTCTAAGGCCCACTAAAACAAATATTTTCACTTCTAAATAACAGCAAGACTGCAGCAGGTCTTTAGAGTATCTTAGCAAGAAGTAGTTTGCTTGTTGAAAATTTTACCTCTGTTTAGAAAAGCACTCAAGAACATCTTAAATCTCATCAAAATCTATATTTGGTACTGTTAGATAATCAACATGTACATTTCCCATTACATACAACATGACTTCAGCTTGTATTGAAATGTATTGTCAAATCAGGGCCTCAGCAGGCCAATTTTTCACATGCACATTAAAGAACAGGAGGTGAAAAGAACATTTTGTCAATGGTGCACTTTTAACTTTTTCTAAGGAGATTTCAGCTAAAGTTTTGAAGACTAAGCTTGTAGTAATTGTATTTAATTGCATTAATTTTTTTTCTGCACAAGTGCAAATAAACTTGTCCATTACATCTGAAGTAATACTGTTTCAGTAAGTTCTTCTGAAAGACTATATTATCCTATATTTCTTCTGTATCATCATACTTGGGATGAGTAGATCTTCCAGCTAGCCTGAAAGACAATATCAAGTTTCCATCCAGGAAGGTAGGAACTGAGGCTCTCATCATTGCTCAAACAAGCTTGCACAGAGAGATTCAAAATTTCTCACTGACAATTGAAGCTTTGTGCTCTACAAATGAAGGTTTCCTTTCCTTCTAGACTGTTGCTTTATTTATATTTACTCCCCACTTCAGAAAGGTATTTCTTAGTATATGAAGAATAATAATCTTTCATTTACAATAATACAAGGGACATGGTGGGAATGGGGTGGAGGTTATTGCCAGTATGATAGTTTCTTATTTGTTCATTCTGTTCCAGGATTCTGTCAGCTTCATTGATGTCTTTCAAGGTATCAAAATCCTCTCCTTGTAATGTTGTGTTTACAGCCTGAGTTACACTCCTGAAAACCTCTAACTGCTTCTAAATTTCATGAATCAATAATACTCTTCCAAATCCAATAGCAAAAACAATATCTCAGACTGTCAATAGGCCTTGATTCTGACTGCTGTCCATGATTAGACTATTCTCATTTAACTCCACACACAGGATTGAATCCACCATTGTCGATTTAAATATATAGAAATTTGGCTGAAAATAACTCCCCTTGCATTCCAGCTCATCCTCAGACATCAGAGGGGCTGAGTGCATATGGGCTTAGTTTCTGATTAGAACAAATTCAGCACTGTAAGGCTAGTTACACATTCATAAGCAGAGATTCACTAATAGCATGGTTTCAACACTTGTGTTCAATAAGAACTTGTACAACCTCAGATTCAAAAATTGCATAATTTACCAGTCCCATACTATAGGTCTTTTGTTGCTGAGTTCAATAAAAACTTTCATGATCCAGATTTATGAATAGCACAACTAATTGAAGCCACAGGACAGCAGGTTCAGGATTGTTGGTTATAAATGCATTAAGTACAAAGCATTACGTGTGTCACGACAGAAAGTATAGTAACAGAGATCTAATAGCAATATATACGTATATGTATAAATTTTTTTTATATATATGTATAAATTAATATTCCCAGGTATTCTTCAACACAGTTGGAGACGCAAAGCTCAACTAGAGATGTTCCTTCAGGGAAGGAAGAGGAACAAAATCTGTTGACTGAATCTAAACAAGCAGAGGTTTTCCCCATCACTTTTTTTTTGCTTCTCTTTTATTCTTGTTCCCCCTGAAACCCCCTTCTTTTTGGTAGCTGTGGTCATATATATAAGGCGTATTCACTTTTCTCTTCATTTTCATTCTTAGGGGTGTAAAAGTTAATAAGCAAATAGGGCTAATGAGAGCCAGTTACTTCTGTTCAGAATTTATAGCTGATACAAAGAGTAAAATAAACATTTTGGTCCTCCTCCACTCATCAGTGAAGTAGCAAAGGCTCTCTGACCTTTGTCAGAGAGTCTTTGCACCCATCCTGATTTTCAAAAGGACCAGATTTACAGAAAGGCTGGTTTTTCAGGGTGAAGGGGGAGTGAGGCTGATGGCTGGCACAGAGACACGAATGTTCTGTGTCTCACTGAGACAACATTGGGCCACAAGGCCTCTGCTTCACCCAAGACACCATTCAGTAGTTTGGCCTTGCTTGAGCTGAGTGCAAGATAAATGTGGGGCCCAGCTCATGTTTTTCTCAACCAATTCAATCACTTCTTCAGCAATTTAAGGCAACTCTGTAGTAAGTCTGACAATCTACCGCAACCACAAAAATTGAAATGTGTTATTTCTTTCCCATCTAGATAATGTACACAAAAAAACTTCCATTAGAAATTAACTGGGTGCAAATGTGGACAGGGTTTTTTCTCTGAATATTTTATCTGATGGGAAAAAATGTAGCAGGTGTTTTACACTGAAACAAAACAAGGCATCATTGTCCTGGTCTTGGCCAAGGACAGGGGTAATTTTTTGCAGGAGCCAAGAGAGGACATGGTCAGGACCACGATGTTTTCAATACCAGCTGACATTATTGCCTGGATGGGGGGGGGAAGGGACTCTTTGGCTTCTGAGAAGAAGGGTGTGCCATCCAATCAAGAGCAAGCATCCTGAACAGAGGGTGTCTGGCTGCAGTAACATCATGTCAGGTTGGGGTCCGTGAGAATATTGTACATAAATCACACTCTCTTTTGTACATTTTTGTTATTAATATTATTTCTATTACTGTTTTTTTTTATTATCTCATTGTTGTTTCCAGGAAATTGCTTTTGTCTCAACCCATGATCTTTGCCCTTTGTGCCACCGATTCTCCTCTCTAGCCAACCATGAGGGAAGACAGGAGAGGGGTGAGGAGGAGCGAGTGGGTGGCAGTATGTTTTGGAGTTTCAATGGGAGAATTAAATTGGGAAATACCATTCCTAAACCATGACAATGATTTATTTATACATAAATACAGCTGACACTAACCATGGTTACTATTGTACAATAAGCTTTTGTCAAAGGGAAGCATAGCACGTGATATTTATTTTTCAGTTTTTCAATTTTTATAAATTATATAGTATCCATTAGCAGATTGGTGTCATAGGAAGGATCTATCATTTTAAAAAAGCTGTAGTCTTCTCACTAAATCTCTCACATAAAAATATGTACAGTTTCTTCAATTAAATTAAAGAGGGAAGGGAAATCACTATAGATGAGCAGTCAGTGCTCTACATAATTTTTGAAAGCAACTTTCAGAAACCAGGAAACACTTCTATCTTTTGCATTCATATACTGTAGAATAATTCAACATTTCCTCCAGTTAAATAGTAAGGTAAGAGCTTTCATGCTTTCATAATGGGACTATCAATGACTTGATCATTGTATATAAATGTTTAGATAAAGCATACTAACTGCCTCATTTAATCCTATTAATCTTATTTTTTACCTTTTGCAGCTAATAATCTTTGTGGCAAAATAGTGTTTTTTTGGGGAATTAACTGACAGCAGAAATTATTTGGAAACTGTTTTTAAAACCATCTATGATGCTTTTAAGTCTGAGAGAGTAGTTGCAATATTTATATTGAAGCAGTAGCCAAGTACTCTACACTATTTAAACTATTTCTGTCACTGAGCATAATCATAATCAATCAGATTTGTTTTTAAAGGGGCTGAATTTTCCATCTGACATTTTTTATTATAACGTTAAGTTGTTCTTCCTTGTAACACTTATAGCTGCTTCTGAGCTACACCATTAATTTGAATTAATGCATGAACCAGCAGTTTCGTGGTGGAGATATTCTCTGTGTGGTATGGAGGAATCCCAACCACACAGTGAGTCAAAAGAGATTTTTATTTCC
Source organism: Calyptomena viridis (assembly GCA_013390005.1). NCBI lineage: Eukaryota > Metazoa > Chordata > Aves > Passeriformes > Eurylaimidae > Calyptomena > Calyptomena viridis. The sequence goes on along the minus strand of WEIV01014154.1, from coordinate 7,782 downwards.
TCTCTCTCTGGGGGCTTAGAAACAGGAACTCTCCAAATGCAGAGAAAAAATAATGGCTGTGAAAAATGGAAATCTTACAATGTAACTAATAGATAAACTAATTTTAATCTCTCTAAAGCTAGAGCAGCAGAAAAATTAGTCTATTTAATACAGTAGTCTTGCTGGACAATCAAGGATGGTATCCTGACAACTCTCTTGATGATGTTGTAGCTCTGAAATCTGACCAACACTTACGGTTCATTCTGTTTGTTTCTCATACTGCATTCACTGGTATACAAGCATTTCGGATACACTCCTGAGAACTCTGTGCCCCCAGGAGCACTGCAAATGTTCCCACTAGCATTGACACAGATGATGCCATGCTAAATTTTGGTCTAGCTACTGTAATTCTTTTGGTATCACCTTCCCGTATCGATTGTAGTAATGTACCAATACCATTTCCAGAGGTTGCATTTAGTTGATAGACAACTCTCCCTGTATGCCAAATCCTGTAGATTAGTTGTATGACTCTTAATTACAGAGAAGTCCTTGCACAACACTAAAGTCCTGTGTGAACAGAGACAGATTCACAAAAAATAAATCCTGTAATACTAATATTTTCATGTAAGCCTGGTTGACACCAATTGCTCATCAAATGTTCTGACTGGAAATCACTTTTCCTCTCTGAAACTGTGAATTCACTGTAAAACAAAAATGAGAATGGTTGTGTGTTTAGCAGGAGATATTATGAATGGCAAACCAAGCATCCACCCTGAATTAATTTTTAAGTTCTATAAAGACCCTTGGTTCACTTTTGTTTCTCTTTCTGTTCTTCCAATGTAGGCAAGAGCAAAACAATGGATGACAAGATATGGTCCAGTTGATTTCACTGTACTATAAGGGTTACAGTTCTCTCAAACAACCTTTATGTTTCACTTAGCAACAATCAATAACTATTTTTTAGGGAAAATTAAAAAAAAAAAGTGACTTCTTGAACTACTCTAATTTAACCAATCAGACCCTCCTTATTAATCTCAGTAGATTTATCTTTCAAAGATGGAAATCACTCCCTTAGTGATTCCTTTTCTTGTTCATGAACTGACATATACAGATTCCAGCATCTATCAAAGGGCTGATCTAGAAAGTAAACAGATGAACTGAAGTGTTAAAACCAATGAACATGATAAGAATGCTGTTACTGACTTCTACTTCAGAGAATGACAGAAAACTTCAAAATGTGTCATATGCCACAATTTCTAGGGAAAAATGACAGTGAAATACACATTANATCTCAGCTTGTTCAATGTGTACAGCAAGGAAGACAGTACATCAAAAATGTAATCTGATGTCTAGTTACTCCTTCAGAACAGATTCAGATCCTCCTGAGTTTCTTTTGAAGGAATATCATAGCCAACTATCTTCCACGTAATAAAGTCCTTACATCTTAAAAAATACACCTAACACAGAGAGCAAACACAGTACTTTGAATAAGCATACAGACTTTTTACTTTTACTGGCAATATTTCAGAGCTTATGAAATGTGATCATTAAAGAGATAGTCATTATTTTTAAAAGTAATTGATTATATAAAAAATATGACATGTGATGTGATATGATACGATGTTATGATCTAAACTGACTGCAAATATGAAGGTGCCAATTTAATCTGTGGTAGAAAAAACATTGTCTTGCCAAGGGCTGAGTTCACATAAGAGACTAGGATCAATGATGAATGTTGTTTCAGAAATAAATGGCATGAAATTATGAAAAATTCAGTATTTACTAATATTAGAACATAGGATAACTTAAATGATGCATATGTAACATTTCTTTGATGAATTTTCAAAAGAAAGATAAAGGATATATTTTAATAATCACAGCTTCTGTATTTTCTTTCTTCAAAAAGCACAGGTAAAAAAATGTTGCCCTAAAAATTACTGCTGAATCAAACCTCCATAGCTCACAAATTGTGTAACCCAATTACTGTTTCAAACACTGCTAAAGTTTTATCATTTTTATTAATCACTGTACACACAGAGAACTATAAAGAGCAAGCACATGATACATAAGTAGATAAACTCCTCTGAAAATTACTTTCCTGACCATCACTTCATATTTTGAGGATAGCTAAAATCCAGGATTTAAAGTAAAAATGGATTTGATTGAGTTGGAACAAGACCAAACTTCAGAAATATATAATGGCTTCAATGTCAGCAAATATGATAGGGATAATTATTTGAGCTAATATGTCTGAAGAACCTGGAATAAAAATATTTATAAGAATCAGATGTTTTCAGAAAATAATTTTTGGATGCAGATTAACAAAGCACTTTCCTTTTTGTTTTGTACCTTGTCTGATGTTTTCTATAGCTCTGTAGAAGACACTTTAGGAACCATTTCCCCCCCTCTCAGCAGAAAATAAAATACAGTAAAATTTTGATGTCATCATATATTGTTAGTTTTAATTAAATCCAGGTGAAACAAAGTATCAGATTAATAAAACTCAGTTTACCTGAAGTTTCAATGCAACAGGTCAAAGACACCTAAACATGAGTCAGAAACATTAAATTACTTTCAGGTAATTTTCTTAATGGGCTTGGATGTGGAGAAAACTTGGATGGAGAAACCATCAAAATAAATTATACGATATGATATTGGAAAGACGGGAAGTGAAAAAAAGTATTTCTAGAACAGTTTGGAATTTTTTTAGTAGAGGGATTCACACATGAAGGATGAGTCTGTAGATCATATAGTGTTAATATCTATACGTATTTTAAAAGTACCTTCAGATGGTGCTATTATTTGCTATTTACCACAGCATTGCCAGTCTTTAAGCAACTGGACCTTTTATTGTATGTTATGAACACAAAGCTGATGCAGCCTGTAGCTGTATGCAAACAAAGAGCTTCTGCAACATATTTATGTTTATATAGTTTTAAACACATACACATCATCATTTGAAATGGAAGTACAGTATCAAACACATTTGTTCTGCAGCTGTATCCTAACTAGCGTTAGTCTGGTATTCCAAGTATTGGTACAGTAGGGCTCTGCACACCAACCTGCTTCAACCACTGTTCTCTGTGCACAAATATACTTGCTGTACACTTTCTTTGATATATAACTGCACACGTACGTGTACCCAGCTACTGTTTCAAAAATTTACATTAAAATGAGGTTATTACTCTAGTTCTCTAACATGTATGAAAGTGAATAACAGAGCAAGCAATTAACAAATTCTAGTTACGTGACATTTTTTCTTGGTATGTACATCTCACTGAACGCAAAGACTACACTTAATGTAAAGTTACTTCATTAATGCCACTTACAAGTAG
>WEIV01014153.1:4025-27548 GCA_013390005.1 Calyptomena viridis | reverse complement strand
AGACTATCCATGAAGAACAGGTGTACATGACTGGAAAGAACATAAATTTCTGTGTATTTGACTCCTGGATATTAGGATCCCAATCTCTGGAGGGGAATCTAGTTTCCATCCCAATTAGGTGCTCTCCTGACATGCAAAAGCAATAGACTTTAAGATTTCTAGGCCAAGCAAAACATAGGACTCTAATTTCCTGGAATTTCAATAGTGAGGCTAACAGACAATTTCTTTTGGTCCTTCAGGAGCATCTTTTTGAAAGAAACCTAGATCTGTCAGTGGATGTTAGACATATTTCTAATGTGTTACCTGAACCAGCAAGTCTGAGATCTTCTGCAAAGCTTCTCACAGGACCATGACCAATGTAGAGTACTGGCAACTTTGAACTTACTGTGCTTCTGTGCCTTCTGAACCAGTCACACATCCCTTGTATAGTAACAAATTCAGATTACCTTGACTGCTCATTACTCTTGATGCAATTATTGCTTTTTTATTTCTAGTACAACAACAAACGCATATTTATTACACCAAAATGACAATGTCTTGCCTAAGCAGCAGTGTGATTTATTTTTGTTGTTTATTACTTGAATTGCCAGACTGGTACATAATTAAAATGTGCAGCTTGCTGTAAAGCAGAGTACTGTTATTCTACACAAAAAACTATCTGTTGTTACTATTCCAAGACAAGGAAATTGGTATCAAAAACTTAGGTTAATCAAGAATTAAAATAAACAAAATGTAACAAATNTGAAGTTATTTTCCCTGACTCTGGTTTGAAAGCCAATCATAAAACTGTAATCTACATTAGTGTGTCTATCTAGTGAAGTGGCATATCTTCTAGAAGGCAATTAAAAAATTTTTAAAAAGCAGTATTAAGAGAATGCCAGGAAAAGTCATTAATGGCCTGAGCACTGCACAGCCAAGCATTAGTTCATGATGCTGCTTCTAACCAGAGAATTGGAATTTTTATGGAATGACACACTTCACTTCCAGAAGCAAATTAGGAAATGAGGACCCCTGGCATTCGCTTTGCTAATTCGTGTTCATTTTCTCAAGATAAAAAAGAGGTAGATCTTTATGTAGGATTCTGAAGTAAATATAATTGACTCTAAAGCTGGAACCACTAGAGTAAAATTAAAGACTGAGGTAAAAGACAAACAGAGGAGCAAAATATGAACAAAAATGAATAGGTAGCAAAAAATCTAGTGTTAGAGTATCAAGCACTTTCCATAAATTAAAAGAGCAAGCATGCTCTTGCGTGTAAGAGCAAAATGTGAGTCTATGACCATTGAGATAAGTAAGAATTTGATCTGGAGTTGGACTCTGCCCAAGAAAAGAAAGAGCCTACAGTGACATTGTTAGCCACACAATTTTATTGGTAAGAGTGTTTATGTTAATAACAAAATTCATTGTATGATGCCTAATTTTTGTATAAGTCTACAAAATCTAAAACCAGCATCAATGACATTTAAATAAATTATTCTTTCTCACATTAGCAAATGAAACCTATAGCTTGTGATATAGGTCAGCAATTTTAATAAATTCCTCAAGTAACTAACCTTTAAAAACCCATGACTGAGTGGGTCTTTGTAGACTATATTTTAACTGAAGTAAATACTTGTGGCTAACTACCTTTCAAATGAGTTAATACTGGGAAAACTGGTAGATCCTTAAATATGCTATTGTACTTGAGACCTGTGGAAATCTCCTGTGTTCATAGTACTTGATTCATAGTTCTTTTTCTCCAGGATTATTAGAGAAACAGAAAGATGGCAGGTGAATTTAGAGATTAATCCATTAGACTGTACAGGTTTCCATTTTTAAGTTTGTTAATTTTCTTTCTCCTTTGTCAGTTTTAATTTGCCACTAAAACCAAAATGAAATAATTGTGCCAGTGTCTGAGTTCTGTTTCATGGTCAAGGTTTTAGTGCAGGTATAAAATTGACTTTTGGATTCTGCTGACACTGGTTAAAGGATTACACAGCAACACATGTTGAAACGAGGCTCCTGACATATCAAATTAAATCAAAATCAAAATTAGTCCAATCACAATCTAGTGTATATACACACTAGTAACTTACCTTGTAAAATTGCTATAAAGCTACTGTTTGCAAAATATTACTATAAAAATAATCATTGTCTTTGGAAACCAATGTCAAGGAATCATAAATAATGAAATTACTTAGACATAGATTTTGAAATACTTTTTCCTTCTGGTAAGTCACTACCTCCTTTAAAACAGGGCTTTACAAAACACCTGTCTGTTTCATTAATATTCTATGCAATGATTAGGCAACAACACTATCAAAGTCATTCTAACCTTTCAGAACTCTCTTTGGCTAGTTTCCCACATTAGTCATAAAACCAGTATAAAGTCTACTTCCATTCAGCCTTTCACAGCTATTAAAAAAAATGAAACATTTATTTCACACTCTGACATCCTTACAGAAAGAGTGCAGGCAAAAGCATTCTTCAGGCTTTTGTAAAGGGTCATGAGATTGAATTCCAAGGCTAATCCATAAGCATAATGAAAATAACATCTTCCTTTCTCAAAATAGCTATAAAAACAAATAGATCACATATTTATATGAGTATCTAAAAATAAATGGCAGAACAGTGATACCAAATTGCATTGCTGTAAATCTTACTGCTCCAGACAGGGACAGATTTTGAAATTCATTTAAACATGAGGACAGGAAGATTAAACCCTAAAGGACCTCCTATTAAGATATCTAACCTTGGTAGAAAACAGTGGGTATTAATTTTCACTTGTTTTAGACACTTTAACAATGTTATCCAGAGATCTTATATATGGAATAACCACATTGGTATTAATGTGTTTTTAGGTGTTAATGAGTTACTCATAAAATTACGAGCTGTTGGAACAAGACTTTAATTTCTAACATGTAAGTGGTCTTAAGATTAAATAAAGATCCATTAAGATTGTGATAAAATTTCCAGTCAAATCTACAAATGAAAATGCAACATTTGCTCTAAAAGAGGCAATAGAAATGTTCATGATTAAAAATATTTGCCTTTCTTATGAGCTGCACAAATCAAGTTAAATGTATTGCTCCTATTAGCTTTGGCTCTCTGGGCACACTTCAATTCAGGCATATGTGTATGCCATGTGACAATGCTGTTTAGTGATAAAATACTGCCACATAGCATCACATTTCTGCGTCTGACACACCACATGCTGTCTTAACCATTCTGCAGTTATTTGTTGGTGCTTTTTCACTGAATTCACCAGAAGCCATCACAAGTAACAAAAAATAGGTGTTTAAATCACCTGCAGATTTTCTTAGTGCTTTAGTGATAATGGACCATTCTGTTGCTGAATACAGCAAAAAGAAATAGGACTTTATATAAAATTAGGTCAATATCAAACTCTTTCAAAAAAGTAGGGAGACTAAGGCACAAAGACTTGAAGTGACTGGTTCCAAATTATTAAGGTAACTTCTAGAATTAAAAAAAAAAATAAGGGAACTCATACCAAGTAGTGTTACATCAGCAGCTTCAAAAGACAAGCCTTTGCCATTCTGAAGGAAAAAAAAATAAAATTGCCAGTTGTTTGAAAAGATATAATATGTAGTAGTTCCAGTATTCTGAAACAGTGATTAAAAGATGGTCTTTGCAATTAATTGGAACTCTGTTCCAACACCATCATACACCCAACCAAGACTTCCAGATGTATCCAAGAAATTTAGCCATAGGTTGATGAAATTAATGTTTTGGTATCAGTCCATCATTTTTGTCATTAGAAACTCCAGACACAACAGAAATAAAACTTTGAAGGGAAAATATATTTTCCGGGGAAAATATATTCATCTGACTGAATTTTTTTAGGAAGATTTCCATAAGTACCTAATAAATACTATAATGTTATTCTTCAGTGATAATGGTTTGGACTGAGTATTTTTTCCTCAGTGATTCTTTTAGTGTCCCTCAGGAATGGATTTTTTTTTTTCACCTGCTTTACTTTGTAGATGAATCAGTATGTTACTTTTCCCTGCTCTGAGTAGTAATAATAAATGGGTTAAACAACTGCAATGAGCTATAATAAAGATGTTAAAGAAAAAAAATTTGAAAGCCCTCAAAAATAATCATGGGTTCCTAGTTGCCTATCTTATTATTAAGAACCATCAGATTAATTTTTGTAATCAACATATATTAGATTAATCACATTGTATGATTTTGTGGTTTGAGGGAAGTTTTCTTTTTCTCCTTCATGTTACACTCTGTCCGCTGCGTTTCAGACAGTGCATTGAACTTGGCTAGCTACACCTCTAAGTTACAAGGCAAAAGGAGGTATATAAGCACACAGTAAATAAAAAGGCTCAGTTAATGGCTATTACCCTGAAATACATATATACTCTATGTAATTTGCTAGTGACACAGTAAGCTGAAAAAATTCCTCTCTACCAGACGATACTTTATGAAAAATCCTGCTTTAGAAGTTAACAGAAACAGTACTAAACCCCTTTCCATACCAAAATAGAGACATTTCTGTCTTAAAAAAAAGGCATCTATTAATTTGGCAAGGCTAAAGAAAAGAGACTAGAGGTGTTTATACCACAGTTTCACATATCCTAATCTTTCATTTCCAGGAATTAAACCCAAAAGTTCCAGGACTTCCTTAATTTTTAGAAGTGGTGAATACTTCCTATACCAGGTTTATCATGATGCACTGACTTCATTTTCCTTTCTCTTGATCTTCTTTGAAATTTCCTCTGAGGAGCTGGACCAGATGTGGCAAGTCTTCCCTACATGCATCAGATGAGAACTGCCTTTCAGTGTGGCGAGTTCCTTGATAGCTGAATTAAGTAATTCAAATCTGCTTTGTTCAATTCAAGCAAGAATGCCTGAAAAGGATTTTTTGAGAGGAGATTAAGTTTTAATCATCCTGATGAGGTCAATGCGCTCATATAGAACTTCTTGGCAACCTTTGCATTAGAGAGCTTTACAAAAATCACACCATTTCTTTGTATTTTATGTAGCTTACAAATTATAATTTAACTATAAATTATAATTTAGTTCATTTCTTTGAGGTAGAACATCTGGCATCAGGGTACCTGAGACAGGACATCTTCAAAGATACAGTTTTCAGAGACAATTAAAAGCTGCTTCACAAATAGTCGTGTAGAAAGAAAATGGCTCCAGTTTCATTGTAAAAGGGATGCCTGCAGTTTCCCATGATATATAAATAGATGTAAAGAGATTCATTAGGATCAAGAACCCGCAGAGATATCCATTTAAGAAAAAAATTAGTGTAATATTTTGAAGAATTTTGTAACACTGAGACTCTTTCTAGCTGGACTGTATTAATAACGAAAGGCTTAGGTTTCTTCTACTGTTTTTCTAAAAGGTTCTGTGATGTCACCTTCTTTGGAAAGAAGCCCAGTTTTTCAGAGGTTACTCAGTGGGAGAGAGGGGCCCATGTATCCTTATGCTGTGTGGTTCAGAGCTTTTCCTCTTTCTCTGCCACCTAGAAGGTCTGTCTGTTTTCTTTCATAACCACTGAAGTCCAGGATGGAGCTCTGTGCAGCTTGGTGAAGTGACTTTTTATTTACAGCAGTAGTAGATTCCTTTGTTTGTAATTATGCCTAACACCAGGAGGGAAAAAAAAAAAAGTCAACAGTAGCAAACAAACTGTTGTATGCTCACTAAGCATGAATAATCTAGCCTAGAAGTATGAATGTAAACTCAATTATACTGCACAATCACATAGTAACACTGAGATCTTTGACTAGGTGCCTGTTAAGAAGGATCACAAATAACCTTACGAGGCTGCAGAGTCAGTGCTCTGATACAAAGCAACACACTGAGTGCCTGACATCTTCATAGGGTCAGAGCACAGATGTAAGTCCTCTCTCCCTTTGTAGAACATTCATTTATATTCTCTAGAAGACACTGGGTTCACATGTGAGAACCCTTCATTACTATGAGAGACATTACAATACTCTTCTAATTCAACATCCTTCCACTATAATCAAACAACATTTTTAATTAATTTTAATTAAAGTTCCTGATCCACACATTTTATCCCAGTTTGCTTTCATGGTATATTGTGCATATTAATGGTTATTATTAATTAGGGAATTTTCTTTTGATCTTTTATGGCTAGTTGGTGAATATTCAAACAAAGAAATTAATTCTCTACTTATCACACTTAAAATTTCTTCTATGTTATCAGTCCTTGTAGTAATCTTTCTTTAATTATAGATGTAAGTAATGCGTATATGTAATAGAGAATGAAATATTTTTATGCATACATAATTATATATAATTGGCTATTGTAGATATAACTGACATATACAGAACCCAGTCTGGGAAAAAAAACAGACAAACAAACTCAAGAATTATCTTATTGCTAACAATTTCCAGCTTTTGATTTTCTGAGAAAATAACCCCTCTCTAGAAGGGGCTTTTAAAATAAGTCTTCAAGAAAAGCAAGGAATAGAACAGTTTGAGGAGAGTATTTATTCTTTATTTTATTTGGTTATTATGCAAATAAACACTCTTGGAGTTCAGCCCAGATTGGGTTCTGCAGCAGGGTTCATAAAATTCTGATAATACTGGTTTCAAGAAGGGTGCCTCCCATTTTTACAGAGTTGGGGAGGTGATCTCCAGCTTGAACTGCAAATCCTGGAACCTTCAGCCCTTGGTTCAGTCAGTATCTTTGCATGACAAGGCTGGTATGTTCAGCTGAGCCTCCTATCAGAGCCTCAGAGGTTTCATAAGAAATATTTTGCAGTCAATGAACTGTCATTTACTTACAAATAGTTATTTACCCAAAATATATTCAATTGCTTTTACTCAGAAAAGATAAAGCAAAATTAAAACATAGTAAAACCTTCTGTGACTTCCTTCAAGTGGAAGTAAAATGACCTTTCTTCCCTAGCTAAAGGAGGATTAAGATAGTTACCCAATACCACTTTACATCTGAATTAAAAAATCCATACAAAGCTTTAATGCTCTCTAGCAAGTGTTTGATGGCTAATTTCTTTTTCTTCTCCTGAATGTCCTGTGCCTTTTTTCATGTTAATGGGCTTGTTCCCCCTTTACAAACCTCTTAGAAAATCGTCTTAATTTACCAAGGTACTTAAATATGTGGCTAATTTAAAGCAGATAAACGGTCCATTCATTACAATGACACTTCACTCACTGAATCACAGAACTACAGAATTAACTAGGTTGGAAAAGATCTTTGAGATCATCAAGTCCAACCTATTACCTAACATCATCTCACCAACTAAACCATGGCACTAAGTGCCACATCAAGTCTTTTTTAAACACTTCCAGGGATGGTGACTCCAATACCTCCCGGGGCAGCCCATTCCAATGGCCAATCACTTTTTCTGTGAAGAATTTTTTCCTTACATCCAGCCTAAACTTCCCCTGGCACAGCTTGAGACTGTGTCCTCTCATTCTGTCACTGGTTGCCTGGGAGAAGAGACCAACCCCTGCCTGGCTACAACCTCCTTTCAGGCAGTTGTAGAGAGCAATAACGTCTCCCCTGAGCCTCCTCTTCTCCAGGCTAAACAACTCCAGCTCCCTCAGCCACTCGTCACAGGGTTTGTGTTCCAGACCCCTCACCAGCCTTGTTACCCTTCTCTGGACACGTTTGAGCATCAACTCGCCCTTTAAGTTAAACATATGCTTTCTGAATTGTAGCCTGAAAGCGAGTCTGTTCATACAGGGTATTTTTGGGATGTCATAGTTCCCAGTCCTACAAGGTGCTGATCATTCTGGTCTCCTAACAATCACAAGACAAATAGGGGATTCAGAAAATTTCTTACAAGTTCTCAGCACCATGCAGGAACAAATCTTCCCTCTACCAGTCAGCAAAATCAAGATCTAATTTACATAAGCCTACCTGCCTTCAAAGTTTGAGTAATTTCGTGCTCAGAAATCACTGACCTGAATTCATGTGCCTAAAGTGAACGTGAGCACAAATATTAGCTGTTATCTAATCACCCAAGGAGTATTTGCACCTGTTATGAATTATGCATGCAGAAACTCAAGCTCAGTTATTTGTATATGCAAAGCTGAATACACAAAAAAGTCTATCTCCTAAAATCTAGGACAAGACGTTAAACTCCCTATATTTTATACAACAAATACTAGCTTATCAGAATACTCAATATTTTATGTCTGAGTAAGTGCATATGGTTAAACGTGGTGAAATATGAATTAATACAAGAATGCTCACATAAGAACAGGATAATGTTTCTTGCATGAATTCTGAACATTTTGTGTCTATTTAGTAAACTTAAATAACACAGTAGGTTGTCATTAGAGAGCATAAATTTTTGCATTTATTTATGTAAGTTACTGTCTTTAAAAATAAGATTTTTTAAATGTCAGTTCAATCTAGGTATAAGGAAAACAGTAAAAATTGTTAAGAAAGTAAAATGATGAAAAGAAACCGAAAAGTCCCTGCACTAAGATAACAATTATTTCCAAAAGAACACTTACTGAAATGAGCTGAGGTCTTCTATCTTGTTTCCCTTGATCTCCCTGCTACTGAAAATGAGCAGTTATAAGTATGAAACTAGGAAATACTTTTTTCCAATCATTTCTTTGCTAAGGATGAATTTTATTGGAGTGAGCCAAAATAATACTTATTAGCAGATAAGACAAGGGAAAATAAATCAGCTAGGAGCTCACGCTCTGACAGTTGAAGAGGAAAGATCAAGAGGGAAAAAGAATCGAACAAGCAGATGAGGTAGAGACACTTACACAGCTCCTTTTGAAAGTAAGGTATTCTAAGAGCAAATAAAAACTTTGCAAACAGGGATTCCACATTACTTGAGCTGCTTAGTTGAATCTTTGATGTCCTGCTTTTGTATCCTGTTCAGCTCCCTGCTACGACAATAAGAGCCTGCTAGTGAAAATGGTGTGATGTAATTTTAGTACTGAGAATACATCTGACCATTCAGTCTGTGTTAAAGACTAAGTGAAGAACAGTCTCAAGATAACAACTACCTTCTTTATATTCAGTATGAAAACAGGGTTTTGACTCCAGACATGAGAAGCATAGCTGAACAAACACGACCCAGATTCACACTTGTCTGTGCTACAAATTTTGGTTTTCTTGTTCCACAGTGGGCAATCTAAGCTGTTTTAAAAGAGCTACTTACGGTGACTCAAAAAACACAGTTGAAAACATTCCAGTAACATTACTTTTCATTCTTTGCAGACAAATTACCACCAGAAAAAGTAGTACTTATTTCAAATTCTGTACTAGCATAATCTTTAAAACTAAAATATGGAAAAGAATTTATTTTCTGCATATCCTCCCAAATAGTTGTATGTTTACTGTAAGGACATCTAACAACTTCAAGTTTAAACAGGAGAGGAAGACTTTAGTCTGTACTATTTTAAGTTCAGAGAAATCTTTAGGCAAAGCAAAACATCCTAGTAATCATCACAGATGAAACGGAAGTACTTCAAAGAAGTAAATTTGCAATTTTCGGTCTCTTTTTCATTTATGAAAACGTCCTGAAAGTCCTTGAATTTTGACAGTCTTGGATCAGCTAGCTGCCTGCAGCATTCCCCTGGGGCTGCTCTTCAGATGCTTTCAGGTTGGGATCTATAGTAATACTGCTTCCTATCACAAGTGCAAACAGCTTTTCTTGCATATTTATCTCATTGCTATCTTGGAAACTGTATGCATAGCACAATAGCTTTTCAAATGTTGACGGAATATTCAGTTGTTATCTCCCTTTCAACTCTCCCTCAAAAAGCAGTACAAACATTTTCAGCCTTTGCTTAATATGATATATACCTATTTCTCATTTTTCATTGAAAGTATTCAAAGTTAAAATAACAATTGAATTAAAAACAACTGACCAATAAATAAACTCTTAAATCATCTAAAAGACACTGACCAAATTTTCAAAGGCAAGTAACTCTGTATTTCAGGATATATTATTATGACCAAACATAGATTTACCAGAACACCTCCCAAATCACATAGCCGCTAAATCACATTTCTACACAGTAAAACATGATTGCCTGATTATTCAGCCTTTTGCTCCATATGCATTTGATTTAGAGATAGTGTGTAACATAGAGTCCAGTAAGACACCTTTATTTATTTCCATGAACATCCCATGATAATTTAAATGGCATGTGCTGCCTATGTTTGGACACCTGAATCAAACCGTTTATAAAGAACGAGTAAGTGGTCAATACAGTAAAGAGTATGGAAAACTATTTACTTCACCTACATTAGATATGCATTTATTGTTCAGCTAATAATCTCTATAGATTCCATTGACTGTGTCAAATCATGTGAGATTAGCTTAGTTGGTTAGAGCATTGTGCTAACAACAGCAAGGTTGTGAGTTCGATCCCTCTATGGGTCATTCACTTAAGAGTTAGACTTGATGATCATTGTGGGTCCCTTCCAACTCAGAATACTTTGTAAATATAATGCAAATTTAGACATGTGGTTCACATGATGAATTAAAGAATTTAAGTCTTCTATTTCACAAGATAACCCTCAATTTCCATAAGCAACAACACTCTTTCTGTGAGCTGGAGTTCTATGTCCTCATATATAAAGTGGGATCCAATGAGATTCATGCCCATTGAAGAGGCTAATCTACAAATTCGTGCATACTTGGGTGCCAAGATTTTACCGATGCATTTAATTTTAGCATACACTTCTAGGTTTGCTTTTCTGCTTACTCCAGACTGCCACAGTCTTGGACACATTTCAGAGCTAAGCTTGATTTCACAGAATCAAAAAATATGTCAAGTTGAAAGAGGCACACAAGGATCATCTAGTCCAACTCCCAGCCCTGCACAGGACCATCCCCAAGAGTCACACCATGTGCCTGAGAGTGTTGTCCAAACACTTTTTGAACTCTATAAGGCTTAATGCTGTGACCACTTCCCTAGGGAGCCCCTTCCAGTGCCCAACCACGCTCTGAATGAAGAACCTTTTTCTAATATCCAGCCTAAACCACCCCGACACAAATTCAGGCCATTCCCTTGAGCCTTGTCACTGGTCACCACAGAGGAAGTTGTAGAGTGTGATGAGGTTTCCCCTCAGTCTCCTCTTCTCCAGGAAGAGACCAAGTGGCTTCCCCTCATAGCTCTTCACCATCTTCATTGCCCTCCTTTGAACACTCTCTAATTGCTTAATTAGATTAATTCTTATATTGCTGTCCTGGTTTGGGACAAATATGTTCAGAGAGATAAGTATTCTCTGATAAAAAGGAGGCCACAGCTCCCCCTCCCCCACAGTAGGAAGAGAGAACCTGGAAGATTCAGAGTCCTTTTGTTGATATGATCTCCTTCTCCCTTTGCCACAGAGGAGAAAAAGTAGGGGGCCCCCACAGGCCAGGCCAGTGAAAGGGTCTCCCAGTGAGGTTCCAATGTTCTAATGTCCTAAACAAGTCCAGAAACAAAGAAGAGAAACCAAAGTCTTAGGAAAACACAGAAGCTCCACTCTTCATCCTCTCTCCAGCACACCCCCAGAGGAGCCCTTTCCAAGCCTTATATTCTGCAGCTGTGGGAAGGAGTGTTAATGAGCCCAAAGGCTCTGCAGCTGGGACCTGGGTATTCCAGGGGTCTTGCTGGAAATTTCCTCCTCAAACTGCTGTCTCAGCTCTCCAGCCCAGTTTAAAGACACAGAATAGGCCCAAGATTCATTTTTCCTGGTGTAAAGTTGGCAATATGGCGATATGGGATACATCATAAAGTCACCTCAAGACAATTGCTGTGCCCACAGCTGCACACAAAAGTCAAGGTGAGGCTTCACCAGTGCAGAGCAGAGTGGGACAATCACCTCCCTTGACTGACTGCTGATGCTTTGCCTGATGCCCCTCCGGACACAGTTGGCCCTCCTGGCTGCCAGGGCACTGCTGACTCATATTCAACTTGCCTTGTACCAGGATCCCCAGATCCCTTTCTGTGGCACTGCTTTTCAGCATCTCATTCTCCTGTCTGTAAGTACATCTGGGGTCACCCCCTTCTGCTGGCACTTCCCCTTGTTGAACTTTATATGCTGGGTATTGCTCAGTCCTTAATTTGTCGAGGTCTCTCTGCAGGACCTCCCCGCTTTTGAGAGAGTCAACAGCTTCTCTGAGTTTTGTGTCATCTGCAATTTTTTAAATATTAAATTATAAAAAGTTTAGATAAATTATTCTTCCTTCTACAAGAGGAGATTCTCATTATTAAATTTATGATTTCACAAAACACTGCATCAATCCACTGTCTTGGAAAGAAAAGAGCTATAAATTAGAATCTTCTTAAACATTGAGGACATTACATGGAGTCACAGAATATGCCAAGTTGGAAGGGACCCACAAGGATCATCCCTAAATGGAATGAATCTCTCTCTATGAGTAGCTGTTCTTATGGAAGCATTCAGATAACTGCATAACTAGGGGTTTAGTCTCTGAGGATAGGTGAGTGCGGTGTGTTTCCCCAGCTGGCAGCCAAGAAGGCTGCTTCCACTGCTGCTCTTACCTCACCACAAGCAGAATGGGGAAGAGCAAGACCAAGGAAACCCATGGGGTGAAATAAAAGAAGGGAACTCATGCAGCAATTACTGTCACAAGAAAAACAGACTCAACTCTGGGAGATTTATCTCAATTTAAAGCACTTTTTTACAGATTTGGGTACTGGAAACAAAGACAAACATTTAAGCACTTAGCAAAGACACTTTCCCTTCTGATTTCCTCAGCTCACCTTCACTGCAGGCCTCCCTTCACCTGGTTATTGTCGCAGGTTACACTCAGTCCCTACTGGCAACACATGGGGCAGGGGATTGGGGTCAGGACATAGCAGTGTCTCCTGCAGCTCCTTGATCCTTACTCTCCCTCTGCTCCTTTCTTCATATTTGTTTCCTCCTTTCTGGTGTGAGTCCTCCATGGTTTACAGCCCCTCTGCAGGCATTGCCAGGTCCACCATGGAGCACCTCATATGCTCTCATGTCACTGATCCTTTTTCTTTCAGCGTTTTACCATCCTTTCTTAAATATGTTGATCCAAAGGCACCTCCCACTGGGCCAAGGAGTTCAGCTGTGCCTTGCCATGGGTTCATTGGCACAGTCTGGAACTCTCTGCGTCTCCTCACAGAGGCTGCCCTGCAGCCCCTACTGTCCACACCCTACCCTTTATATGCAATGCAGTGAGATGTGTTCCATCTAAAACAACTTATCATCAATTTGCCAAGGTGAATCTGCAGTAAGCCACCCTTCAGAGGGTAGAAGGGTCAGCAGGATGTAGGTCCCTGAAGTCTTTGATGTGCTGAGGTGGCTTGTGGTGCCAGTTTGCTAATCAGCCACTCAGGGAGAAGCCAGTTCAAAACATGGGCTTAAACGCTGGTAGCAAAAGCTGTCTGGTAAATCTCAGGACTGAACACAGTGTGAGCTACTAACACAATATCCACAAGCAATTCTTGCCTTTTTTTCCTAGTGTTCACATTCTCTGCTGGTGTTGTTCATATATCTGACTTCAATTTTAAAACAAATACCGTGTTTACCAAGACTCCCCTGAGGTGGCTGAAGAGCTTTCACTGAGGAGCTCTGAATGAGAGCTCATGCTGTGTCACCTTGTCTACCTTTGTGGCAATCATTTCAAAGGATTTCAACAAACTAGTCAGGCATGAACTTGATCCTTTCCTGAACACAGTGACAACCCATAATCAGACTTTTTCTCATGTGTCTCTTTCACTTTGATATCAGGGGTTTAAAAACTTTTCAAGTTGATATTAAACTACATTCTCTGTAATTTCTTTAGGTCTGTTTTTGTAGGTCTGCTAGGCAGTTTAGCACCAGTAAATTAATCTGGAACATCTTCTAGGTATAGGCCACCCTCAAATGTTTCCCTCAGTGTTGCTTTACCTTAGGTTCTGTGATTTTGGTCTTCATCTGCAGGTCTTCATCTGTAGCTCTGTCTTGAGCTACAGAGCTGCATTGACTACAAGCAGGTACCTGGAATATTATAAGCAAGTCCAACAGATGCTAAGAGATGTGAATTTTAGTTAAATACAGAAAGGAAAATTACAGTGTATAACGTCATCCAATGCTTGCTGCATTCATTGTGGGGACCAGGAGAGTCCCCACACATCCCTACTACTGTCTCACAGTTAATAGAGCAGAACAGCATTCTGGATGCTTTCTTGTGTTTCTTTGACAGCTTGGCAAATCTCCTAGAGAGGTACTTGGCTATCATCAGTCATCTATGAAATTTCTGATGTTAGAAATTCCATAGGGTGGATAGATGGATCTTCCAACTTTCTCTGCAACTTGCCCTGACACCTACTTGATGAACAAAAGAAATTTTGTGTACTATATATATACAGGAATGGTTTGAATACCTAAAGTAGGTTTAAAATTCATAAACATACTAATGCATTTTAAATTTCATGAGGCAAAAAATTAGAGTGAACTCAAACAGGTGGAAAGCTGGCAGACATAAAGGAACTGGAAACACAATTTCAAATATAATGTCAAAAGTCTGAATAAAATATCAAAATTTAAGGACCTTAAAAATATTTTCAATAATATTTCAGCAATTATAAGGTGGGTTTTCTCTTTGATTCTTTATTTGTTTTGTGGGAATACACATTAAATTAATAGAACACACATGAAATTGGGGAAAAATTCTTACCACCAGAGGAAAATATAGCATAATTATTCAATCTATAAAGCAGTGTAAGTGCAGAATTATCCAGAAGTAACTGTTTCTTCATTTGATTCTTTGGATTGTAAAATTTATTAGATTGTTCACTTACTATGTGCAGTGATGTGTTCTGTTTATCTGTTTCTATGTTTATATGTTTCAATATGAATTTCTGTATACCTTAGCTTTAGAGTATTCTGGAACTGTATCTCCTCCCCAGTTTAATCCTACCCTCACTCCTTCCCCATTATCCCCACATATGGACTCAAACCACTCCTATCCCGCCCTAAACCACTCCCACCTCCCCTTCCCATTGGCCATTCCCCAACTCCCTCCCTGAATCCTGGACCCCCTAAAAACTCATGCAGACAGGAAGTCGGGTGAGATTCTGTCCTGGACTTCCTTGGTGATTGATCTCCTCTGGGCCCTTACGGCAACAGAGGATCAATGAACCGAAAAGAGTCCAACCAGGGTCTCCTTGTCAGGGTCTCTCTCTTTTTACCCTTCATTGATGCTTTGCTGGATTGACTGAGCTAGCAGAAGACCAAGAACCAACCCAGGCATCACATCAACTATGCACATGTAACCACAGTTTAAATTCATAAGGCTACTTTGCTTAACCACACGTATACTAAAAGGTATAGGTATATTCTCATGCACATATGCAATTGTGATTATTCAGTTTATCAAACAAGGAGCGAATCAACAGTGTCACTAAGTTTATTTTAAGCTGTCACATTCTTCCATTGTTGGTTTCGAAGTCCAATGGTTTCTGAGCTAAGATGGCAAGAACTTAGGCATTATGAGCAGTGAAGCAAAAATTGCTTTTGTCATTAAAACCAAACCATCCTGAAAAATGATTTGTTTTTAATGGACTTTTTTCTTTATATAGGTGTTCACATGGATCAAGCTACTTTTAATTTGAGTGGTTTACGATTGTGCAGAAGCACAGCAAGTATATGCAGCTGTTAATAATGCATAGAGCATCGAGGTGTTTACTGATTCTCCACTAGACCTTATACAAAGGGAAGGAACTGTCGATTTCACTTTGACAAAAACTAAACTTGTTATACTTCTTATTTCTCTGTAGTGTCATCATAACTGCTCCATTTATCCTGCAATCTCAAAGTTGTGACTTGTATTATATAGTCTTCTCTTTGCCATTTGTATTTCAGTACAGCAGTAAATATTTTCTGATTTTGAGCAGTCATGCTCGTTTCTGTTCAAAAAATAGTATTGCAATTCTCCCTCAGAACTGTTAAAATATTTATGAAACAACAGAAAACCATCCATTAAAAAAACCCTTAATCTAGCTTTCATTTGCTTTCAGAATATCAAGGTCAGTCATCATTACCAATACTTGTTCAAGAACCCTGAGCCATAACAAGAGAGAAAAAAACAGATGCTACATTTTGGTAACAAGATTCACTACTTCTTTTCTGTATCTGCAGACATGAAATTCATTTGTGCAAATATGACAGAAGCATAAAAATTAGAGATGCATAACCACTCTGTCCCATTGCCACTTTCAATCTTCGTGGTATGTTTCAATGGTTAGTAGCTTGCTGTGTTACCGGCACTTCGTGAGCCCAGCCTTGATGAAGAGTTCAGAATAACAGCAGCCAGTAAGACAGAAAAAAGCCCATGAGTGCATGAGTGAGATGCACAAATTGTCTTAGTGGGCATTTTCCAAAACTGATCTTGGTAAAGAGGAATACAACCATCAGTCCAAGTAAACAGCAACTTGGGAATTAAGAGGTCGGGGGGAGGGGGAGGGCGAATCCAGGCAGATTTCCGAGTGAAAAGCAAGGGTAGGTGAAGACAGGAGGAGGAAAACAATGGCAATGGTGTCACCCTTTCAGATGTGGCCCCATGATACAAGGCATTCTGCCTGTACTCCCAGCCACTGCCTCCTTCTTGTCCGCAGCCATTATGGGGCACTTGGTGACTTGCACCCTTGGCATTTAGGGTGTCTCCTCTCTGAGATTAGAGGTCACCGAGATTATAGGTCACATCTCCCAGAGCAGGGGTGACAGGCAGGATGTCCCACAGGCCTGGTGGGGGCCTAAATCACTCATAGCCTCTGAAGGAGTACATGTGCATTTATTAATGTGTTGGGGATAAAAGGAGGACTTAAGATTTATTAGGATTGTAGAACATATCCAGAAAACCCTTTGACACACATTAACATTTGGAATATTGTGGTTTATTTGTCCTATTGCTAATATTGATCCTGAACATATAGTTTGCTGATTCTCCATTAATTACACCTCATTAATAAATCAGTAAACCCCCTTGAATTGTGATTTGATTTAAACTACATGAACTGAGCAGATTTTCCATGGTACAGGGGCTTGATTTGCTAACGAACATCTAAACTGTGATTGAGCATCTTGGAAACATGAATGCTTATCTAGCTGCACCTACCACTTTTCTTGCCACTCTGACAGCTCATATCTGATTTTAATTGAAGTTACATGAAGTGAAAAGTATTTTGTTGGCAGTTCTGTGTTTTTTTCAGTTGAACAGTCTGGGATAACTTAGAGGGTTGAAAGAGAAAACAGATTTTCTTTGGCTGTTTTTTGGAGGAATGGATTCTTACACTTATGCTGATTTTTTATATCACAAGTTCTGTCAATTCACATAGACTGGTTCCAGTACATGTTATGGGATCATTTTTCAGAATTAATTATTTTATAATTTTCAGTGCATTGACTGTTGAATAATTTAAGTTACAGAAGAAGATACTCCCTCAGTGTCCTGGTTTGGAACGAATATATTCAGAGGGATAAATATTCTCTGATAAAAACAGGCCGCAATCACCCTCTCCCATCAGGTTCGAGGAAAGAAATATTTCCTCGAAGGAAAGTGAAAGGGAAAAAAAAGAACTATTTATTTAACCAACACACAAGAAAAAAATAACACCAAACACCAAATAACACATATATATAATAATAAACAATGAAGTCTCTCACTGGAAGACTGGAAGACCCAGAGTCCCCTCTAGAGTCCCAGGCCGATCATGGGGGGCCGGCCCCCCCAGGCCAGACCGGTGGAAAAGGCCTCCCAGTGAGGTCTCGACACTCCGATGTCCCAACAAGTCCAGGAGAGAAGAAGAAGAAATCAAAAGTCCAGGAAAATGCAGAAGTCCAAGTCTCTTCCTTATGAAGAAAACAGGCAGCACTCTCCCTGGAAAACTAGAAGGCCAGTGTCTTCCTCCCCGCTTTCAGCCCAGGCCGCCGGAAAAAAAAACAAGACCAAAACTGCACAACAGCATAGCAAAATTGACCTTGAAACAGTAGAATTTTTTTGAAAAGATTTCTCTGGCTAGTTTTTTTCTCTCGGCTCTTGTGGCTCAGTTTTAAATGCACAAGATTCATTTTTTTTTTCCTGGCATAGGGAAGACAAATATGGGATATAAAGTCACCCCAAGACACTCAGAGATGGTTAAGGTGCTATCCTTATTTTGAAACTGTCCAATAGTGGTGAATTGATATACAATTTAATTATTATATTGGAGTAACTTGCAATTATTAATTGTTGCAGGGGTGACATTAAAATATATCAAGGTCCCAAAACTATAGGCAGCTTTCCAGATCAGGGTATCACGTATTTAAGTCTTTGGTGTATGAATTCAGATAGCTATCCAAGGAGGATACAAACACACAATGGAAGTGATGGAAATTCCTTCCTCAGGATAGACTACCTTCAGGGGATTTTTTTGAGCTTTAGATTTTTTTGATTTTTTTGTTATTATTCTGACAAAAGTCCCAGGCAAGTGACTGAAATGTCAGTATCAGGTGCTTCAACAACAGAAAATATTGTATCACTACTTGAGACTTCTGGTATAGTAATTGAAATGTATTTTACTGTAACCTGATTGATTTTCTTCCTTAATTTTGACTCAACACAAGGGACACTTATTACCATTATGCTCTATCTTCTATTCTCGCTGTGCATATTAGTGGGTTTTGTTTTTATTAATCCCATTAATCTCAGAATTAGATAATATCTCATAGCAATTACCTACATATGCTAATTATGTGTTCTGTAGCTCTCCAGGTTTAAAATTACTTCATAATTAAATTGATTGGACTACTCTTAAAAAAAAAAAAATTGTTCCATCTTTTTATTTGTAGACATATATTTTTCAACTTGTTATTTATCTTATCTTTCAGTGTTCCTAATCCTTAAAATACCTCTTTACACTAAAGTTCCTCTATATGTCTAATCCTTCAGGATCTTATTTAGAGCCACAGTAGGAAAGAATACTCATAAAAAGTCTGATACTCTACTTGTTATTATTTATTTATTTATTTATTAACAGATATTCTATTTTTTTTAAATATTCTTATATTTTTTATTTGTATTCTAATACCACAGAATCATAAAGTACTTTATGAATCAAAAATACTTTATCAAAGTATTGAGGTTGGATGGAAATTCTGGAGATCACCTAGGTCAGCTAGAGCATACTACTTAGGGCCATGTCCAGCCATGTTTCAAACTTCCCTAGGAATAGAGAACTGCGTAGCTTCAATGGGCAACCTGTGTCAGTGCTGAAAAACCTCAAAGGGAAAAGAAAATTCTTATATTTAAGTGGCATTTCCTGTATTTCTCTTTGTCCCCATTGCCTCATCCTGTCAATGGACAGCACGGAAAATAGCCTGGATCCCTTTTTTTTTGTACTCTCCTTTCAAGTTTATATATATATTGATAAGGTCCCCCTGACCCTTCTATTCTCCATGCTTAGCATTCCAATTGCCACTTCAACCTCTCCTCATAGAAGAGATGTTCCAAGTCATTAATAATCTTTGTGGCACTGTCTGGACTCTATCCAGTCATTTGTACTCTGGATTCCAGAGCTGGACACAGTGCTCTGATCTGTCTCACCAGGGCTGAGCAGAGGTGATGTGCTGACAGTGTTCTGCATAATGAAACCCAGGATGCTAGTGGCCTTCTTCTCTGTGAGGGCTCATTGCTAACTCATGTTCAACTCGATGTCCTCCAAGACCCACAGCTGCTTTCCATGTGGGTGGCTCCCAGCATATATTGATGCATGGTGTAGTTTCTGTCCAACTGCAGAACTTGGAACTTCCCTTTGTTAACTTAGGGTTCTATCAGCCCACTTTCCCAGCCTGTTAATGTCCCAGCTGTGAGATGCAACATGTAGGTCCTTCCAACAAGGAGTTTTGCTTTCCTGCTTGCTGATACACATCCAACAGCCCTTGCTAGAGCTTTCCTTAGATCTGTCCAAGGTACCACTACAAGAGAATGTCATCTCTGATGGTGAGATTAGGCTGAGAAAGTTGGGATCGTGAAGCCTGGAGATGAGAAGGTCACTTGGAGACCTCATAGAAACTTTGCAATATTTGAAGGGGGCCTACAGGGAAGCCAAAACAGGGCTCTTTGTCAAGAATTGTAGTGATAGGACAAGGAGTAATGGATACATACTGAAAAGAGAGGTGTTCTAGACAGCTATCTCTAAATAGTTGACCCATGTTATTAATTCTCAAAGAAAGGCTGAAACCCCACTCAGGTTGCCTGTTGTCTTCCTCACAATCTGTCATAACAATTTATGGCAAAATCCTTGCCACCTTGTCTACAGTGATAATTGCTAATAATATTCATCATACCCATATTGCTTAATCTGAAAAATAATTTCACAATTACTCTGTAGGCCATTGTTTTTAACAATGTAAAGGAAATCTGCTATTGAGCATATGGAATATTGGTACTTTATATATTGAATATACTTGAAGTAATCTCTTACCTTACTAGGTTCTCAGATAATAATTTATTAAGATTGCTATTTTTCCATCTGAAGCTCTCTCTTTCTCTCATAATTCAATGGTTTAGTGTATGGTTAGTGTGATATTGAAAGTGTTCATTGTAGGTTTAGATTTGTTTTCTGTTAATTCAGTGAGAATTTTATTACTGGTTTCAGTGTAAGAACAAATGCAGCCTGCATTTGAAAATCCCACCCAGTAGAAAATACTATTTGTATTTGTTCTTATTTTATTTTTGTTTTATACGCCTTTTAATTTTGTGGTTCACTAGTCACAGAACCACAGAATATGGCGAGTTGGAAGGGATTCACAAGGATCATAGAATTCAGCTCCCGGCCCTGCACAGGACTATCCCCAAGAGTCACACCAATGTGCCTGAGAGTATTGTTCAAACACTTCTTAAACTCAGGCTTGGCACTATGACCTTTTATATTCTCTTGTGCTGTGTGTTTAAGAGTTGGGCGTTTTTTACTAAACAACTTGTTCTTTTCATTTGAACTTAAGCTGAAATTTTAATTTAACCACTATTTAGATTTCTTCAGTATCATTCATTTTGGCATGTTTTGGAAAATATTCAAGAGCAAGAGAAATTGCAATACAGACCTTTCTTGTATTGTTTTAAGAAAACTTGGAAGCTTAGCACTTTTATTACAAGCCTATTTAATTTTCCAAAACTATTCTTCTTAGAAATATTTAATAAATGTCATATATTTCTGTATGCATACATCTTTATAAGCAAGTCTGTAGAGTGTTTAAACCAGAACTCTTTCAGAGTAATAAAGAAACCTAGCTCTTCCTAATATACCTACAAGAGCCTGATTGAATTTGCTGCTTCCAAGGCCACTAATGTTCTGAACAATTCCTATATGTTTTACATATTTAAATTAAAAGAGTCTTAGCTACTGCATTCTTATTACTGTCATGGGGCTGCAGGCATAATATTAGTTTAAACAATTAGGCAGCTATATGACGGAATTTGTCATTTTGACCAAATGCCCGATAATAAGAGTGAGTGTCTTCACAGAGTTTTCCTAACTTTCTCCAGTATCATTTTCAGTCCTCTCTTGGCTTCCAGACCTAACATTAACAAAGTAATTTCACCAAGTTTTCTTTCCTCTATCCATTTGAACTTTTGTTATTTTACATTAAAAATAATCATTGGCATTGCTCTACTACTTGTAACTTTTATTTTGTATTGTTTTTAGGTAAAAGCTCACTTGCAATAAAAAATAGCCAGAGAAGGAAAATGGATAAACTCTTTTCTTATGTTAAACTCATCTCTGGAAAACAACAAAACAGACTTTTAATGCTTACTAGCATGGCCTATTAGAAAGGCAATACTCAAACTGAATTTACTAGTGTGATTCAAAATGAAAGGAATTCCTTGTCAAATCCTAGTAATAGGTGAGGAAGACAGAAGATTGTATGGTTAATATTCATGGAGAAAAGTCAAACGACCTTGGCACCAAGTAAAGAAAGAAAATGTCTTTGAGCCCTAAGTTGATTAGTTGCATAACCTTTGTAAGTTTATCGTATATATTTTTAATCATTGGTTTTATTTAGCTTGTCCAAATTTGTCCACTTAGAAATAATCTTTAGTTTTCTTATTGCTCAACTTGTTTTATTGTTTCAAATACACAGAAGTGTTCTATAAAAATGTTTTGTTATACAGCTAAGTATAAGAGGGAAGTATACTGATTATGCCTCTAACTCATTTTACCAAGGCTCCCATAAAGGTCACAGAAGCTGGTGCATGGAAAGCCAGACTACTCAGCAGAGAGGTCATGCTGCCACTGCGAAAAGAGAAATGATAGGTTCAGCATAGAGGCAACTTCTGTTAAAGGAAGTTAGAACTATCAGACAATAGTAGACTGGTTAATTTTCAGATTGTTACAGCTCATCCTTTCTTTTCATACAGTACCTTTTTTTTCTTCCCAGCTATTGTAAGAAGCATTCCATCTTACAGAAAGACTAGTTCTGGTCAGTGGGCAGAAAAAAGTCATTTTTATAGAAAGGAAGAGCACTCATAAATATCAAAATGGATAGTTAGAAATTTTAAGTGAACTTGCCTCTCAACTGGCAAACACACTACTCTGATTTCTTTACCTGAGGAAACTGCTGTTCACTTTCACTGTATTCTGTCCTGGGTTAGTGGAAAGCAGAGCAGGCAGCCTATGGCAGTCCAAGCTAAGAGTCACTTCCTTCTCCCCATCCACAGCTACAGGCATTTTGTATTTAACAATTTCTACATTATTTGCAGAATAGATCCATAAAAAACAAAATCCTTGAAAAGACATGTCACAGTTTAAATTGTTAGAATGGGCAAAAAATCATATTTACATGATCTAGTGGCTCCAAAGTAATGTTTAAAGGACATCTTGTGAGATTTTAGATTGTTTCCAGTACAGCTCCCTGAACAGCTCACCTCATGCTTGCATTGCCATCAGTTCTGGACAAGATAAAAACACACAGGAATGGAGGGGAAAGTTGGAGGAGAGCAAGATGAGTTAAAGTCATATGAATTCAGGTCACAGTAACTGTCATGAAATAATATCTGGGAGAACAGACTGGTGGGAGAAACAAACAGAACTTGTGTTGCAGATTTTTGTTTCAGCAGAGTCCTTCAAAACTTATGACTTAGTAGACAGGGGGTAAGATACTGGTCTATACTCAGTTCCTTCACCCATTAGCCAATCTTCCAGCTGTTCCAGCAGTGGCAGAAAAGGCCCTGAAGAACTTGCATTTCCACCCACTAGTTCACTTTGGTGTGGAGTGTAAAGTAGGTAAATATGAACTACAAAATATTCCCAGTATTGGGTGCAAAATCATAAATATACTGGTCACTTTGGGTATCTCTTGGATTTAGATGCTAAATCATTTTTCTGGCACTATGATCTTCATGACCCCTCAAGTCAGAGAGAGTTAATGAAGAGCTATGTGTAATTCTCTTATGAAATTCTGTAAGAAATTGGTTGTGCTCAGAAAACTCCAGCTTTGCTTTGTGTTGTATGAGCAAATGGTTTATTCCTCATATTTGGCTTTTGGGGAACTGTTGATACAAACGTGAATTAAATTGAATAAGAAAAATGTGA
>WEIV01014152.1:85328-117283 GCA_013390005.1 Calyptomena viridis | reverse complement strand
TCAATACAAATGTCTAATACATATTATAAATGGAGAGCTCTTTATTAAGACAGAACCATTGCAGTCATTGGAAGGAGTTAAGTGACTTCACATTGTGTTTAGGATAGACTGTGTAACTACAGTAATTATTGTCTACTTCAGTTTTACATATATGATATTCTTCAATTAGCATTGTTGAAATTAAGCTGCAGTAGAGGCATCATTTTTTTCAATGACAATTCTGAATATATAAGAAGCAGTTTTTGTTTGGTTCTCAGGGTAGGGCACAAACAGTCCTGCAGTGCCAGGAGGGTGGTGTCTGAAGCAGGAGGCATTGCTAGTTTTTCATTAAGTGCTTCATCATGCTAGAACTCTAAAGGAATCTGCAGAGCAATAATTGTTTGTTCATTAATTTTTTAGTTACTTAAATGTCTACTTCTGTTTTTCTTTTAAGCTGCTCTTATTGCATTATAAGGCAAGTACTGATGTTCAGGACAATAATGGAAATACTCCACTTCATTTAGCCTGCACTTATGGTCATGAGGATGTAAGTAATTGTTTGGTAACAAACTAAGTAGACATTCTAATGGAATAGAATTAAACTGTGATACAAATTTGCACTAAACTTACATATTTTAAAAAGTAAATGAAAAGATTTCAAGGCTAAACTATTTAATGCTCTAAATTAGGACTTCTTTCAGTAGTTTGTAGCATTTTTTATTATGAATTCACATTAAAGATAGTACAGTGCAAATTTAGTTGTTATATTTAATTCTTTATTTAATGACACTGAACTATATAAGATTGCTCTTCAGGCAATGGATTATATGGGCAGCAAAGCAATAAACTGTTTAGTATTGCACATGTTACCTGAATTGAGAGACAATGCAATAATTTATTGATAGCTTTCCTTTTCTTTCCAGTGTGTCAAAGCTTTAGTCTACTATGATGTGCATTCCTGCAGACTGGATATTGGCAATGACAAGGGAGATACTCCTCTCCATATTGCTGCTCGCTGGGGCTATCAAGGGATCATAGAAGTGCTTTTGCAAAATGGGGCAAATCCAGAAATTCAAAACCGAATGAAAGAGACTTCCCTGCAGTGTGCATTAAATTCCAAGGTATTCCTCTTTATCTTCTGGCCTGATTTCTGTCTGATGCAATAGCACAGAGGTGTAGATGTTCACCTTCTAATAGGGTTTCACTATTAACATGAAAATGTGTCTTTCACTTGGAAGAAGGGTCTCATTCTAACTCCAGTAGCAGGAATACAGTCTGGGGGATAGAACATGAACTTGTAATTGTAAACTTTTAATCTGCTCAGTCATAATCTCTTAGTAATGTTAGATTGTCACCTAACTTGTGTTTCAGCCAGTAGATTCCTCTTTAAGTGGAGTTACACTGATTTTCTTTAATATTTTTGTGCAGATTTTGTCATTGATGGAATTAAACTATCTAACCTTTGAAAGAAGACCAAGTGCTTCTGAGGTAACAACCAAAGCAAGTTGCTAAACTTTTTTGCCTCTGTTTAACTTCCTTAATTGGATCTGTAACTTTTTCTGGGTTTTTTGTTTTTTTCCAACTGTAAGTCACCACTTAGGTCTCCTCAGCACTCAACAGAAACTTTCAGCAGAGGATCATCTGTCTCAAGCCTGTCGTCAGCATCAACTGATGTAAGGCAAGAAGAAGTAAAAAATAGCTATAAAGAGGTAAGACTGAGGTATAAATTTTGACAATAAGCAAAGAGAAGGAAGCTAGAAGAATGATATTTTGCCACTACTTCTTCAGGAATAGCCTCTCTGGTTTGGGAAATTATACACTGCTGTTCTCAGGGGCTTGTCATCTCAGTAACTAAACACTTATTTTTGTGTGGTATCAGCTGCTCTGATGGTTATTTCTGGGCAAAAATTGAAAGCATATTTGGAGTAGTTGTTCAGATTTACTGAGGTTACCTACATAATTTGAGAATTTTTTCAGGTTTACAAAATTCCAGTGGCAGTCAGTGCCTCAAGGACCTGACTGTCCTTTCCAGGAAATAAATGCCATTGTTAGCTTAAAAAGTCTGTCAGGGAAGAGAGACCAGTGCAGGCCTGCTGGCAAACAACAAACTGGAATGTAAACAAGCTTTCAAAGTAGGCATAGGAATCAATTTTGTAACAAGTGAAGAATACAGATTATAGATTAAATATCTTGTACATGTGTATTTGCTGATTTTGCTCTGTCCACACCAACCAAGATATCATCCTCTGAATTTTTTCACATGGGACCTCAGATCCATACTTTCCTTTTATCCCTTCCTGAGGCTCTCATGTCTCCATTGCTTCTGATACTTCTCTTTTTTTTTTTCCTAATCCTCTGATTCAATTTTTTTTCCAAATTGACCTCCTTTGTATGTTTGCTTCTCTTCGTATAACCTCTACATTCAGATTCTTTCTTTACCCGCTATTAAAGGGTTCTTTTCTTGCAAAAAGTTTCTGTTTTCTAAAAATATTCAAGAAACACAGAGATGTGTATTTTGACTGGACAAAGTTACTTCACACTTCGGTTGCTCTATGAGAGGTTCAGTGTGAGAAGGTTCCTCCATGTTTGTACAGACTCATAGATTGAGGATTTATTTTTCCTTAAAGGAACAAATTTATCACACCCAAGAGCTAAGACTGTAGTTCAAACCAGGGAAAAAGATTACAAGAAGCTTACACTTTAGGTCCATGGGGTTAATGACCTTCTGTAATCCAGCTTTAGTTCATTTCTGTTTGCCAAGTTTCACGTGTGCTCACTGCTCTTACTCTTAGTAATCAAAGAGGTGAGGGCCTCATCCTGAGAGAGCTCCATGGAGGGAAGGCCATGGAGTAATGGGAAGCTGATATGGTCAGTTTTCCAGATTTCAAGGTTTACACCAGGGATTGAGGGGATCCAGTTAGACTTTTATTATCAATAGTGAATTAAACTCTTCACTTAAATGGCCAGTCGTGGTGGCTTGTTTATGACATAGAAAAGAGAGAGTGAAAGAGCCAGGATTGTAAATTTGGGACTTGATCTGTTGAAAAAATGGGCATATAAGTGAATTGTAGTAGATTTGTTTCATCTGTTTTTACATTTAAAGAAAGGTACTTCTGTTCCATGGAGGAGTGAGAAAACAAACTGGAAAGATGGGGAAATGCATGTAGCAGACATTCTGCCCTAAGTACTCTTAATAAATTATCTATAAGCTGCATAACAGATGTTGTACCACTGCTGGGGACTGAGGCAGTTTTTAGAATTGTAAGAAAGTTGTTATTTTTGGAAAGAAATTATCAGAGCTTGTGGGTCACTGCCCATTACTGTTTGGTATTTTGTATGTGATAAAAAAACCCTGACTCCTGAAAAGTCATTAAGACACTTACATTCTCCAGTGACATAATCCTGCATGATTAGGGGAAATTTAAGGGAGGCACAAATCTCCCTGGTATATATAGTCCATTTTAGATGTGTAGAGATTGGGATTCAGCTTATGTAACTTCAGATATCTGAAAGGCATTTGTCTCAACCTTAGATCTCTATTTTCCTTCCTTAGCAGTGGAGAGAAATTGGTACCTCCAGAGAGGAAATAATCTCAGACGTGTTTACTTTGATCTGAATTGCAGTCAAGTGTTATTTGTTGACTGTGTTTTATTCTGTAGTTACCAGAGAGGGAATTTAAATGACCAGTCTAGATTTAGACAGCTGACTTTTAGACATTCAAAGTTAGGAGAGAAAACCCAAAGAATCACAGATTCTGCCTTGAGTGGCTCGTGCACGACTTCAAGGACCTTCACCCTGTATTAGAAAGGTAGTAATGAAATAAAACTTAGCAGCTTTCCTAAAAGGGTTAAAAAATAAATGGAGAGATTTAATCTGGCCTCTGATCTTTCAGCTGTAGATGTGTCCTGTTCTTCAGCTAAAACCCTGAAGAAAGAGATCAGACAGTAAAACAAATTGCAGCCTCATTCTTCTGTGTTTGCCTTAACAAACACCACTGTCACACTCAGCAAGGTGGTCATTTCTAGATAAAGAGTGAAATGTGACTGTAGCTGTCACTCCATGGCATCTTCCACTTGCAAGATGTTTCTTAATATTGCAACAACTTTGTTTACACAGCAACATCTTTGCTGATTCTAGAACAGTGCTGGAATAATTTGCTATAATGCCGAAGCAGACTTTCACAAAGCTTATTAAATGATTCTTTACCAATCTGCAGAGGGCAGGTGAATTACCCAGTGACAGGACTAATGGACTCTCCCTGCCCTCTTGCTGGCACCTGTCCCATTCCTGTCAGGTTAGATCTCAACTCCTTCATGTGAGAGGAGAGAATCAGAAGTGGGGGAACAAGTACCTCTCATTCTCCTGCTTTCACAAGCAGTCTGAGGCCTCAGGGATGGTATCAGTGCACTGCAGAGCACCTTCCACCTCCTCTTCCTTCACATGCCTCTTTTTCCCCTGCAGAGCTCATGAGCAGGAGAGGACCCACCCCAAGCAGTTGTGCTCGGGCATTACCTGGCTGGAGCATCCACATATTGAATTGATCTAATGCTGGTCCCCTGGAACAACTCTGAGTCTGAGTCCTGCCTTTTGCCAATGCACACCTTTGATACTTACATCTTTTCAGATGTAATAAACCCCAAATTTCATACTTGCAGTCAAGTTAGATTTGTAAATGTTTGGTTTTTAGCATAGGAATAAACCAGCAATTTGCACAAGTGAAGGCAACAACTGGAAAGAGTATTTTTCATCTTAAACTGTTGTTTCAAATAGCACAATAAAACCTGACATCCTTTGTGCTTTGGTGGCATATGATAGCTCAGCAAGAGTCCAAAAACAGTATTAGTGTTTATTAGGGTAGAAATTTGTCTTGAGTAGGGATTTTTAATGTGATGCTCACTACAGAAATGTGTGGGGCAGCTGCTACTGAAGTAGCATAATAATATATCGGTGTAGATGGTTTTGTTTGTGTGTGGGCCAAATACTCTCAATTTAGATAAGTAATGTTTATTTTTAACTAAGCAAGTCAGAGATCACCAAATGGCCATGGGTCTTGTACTGCTTTTGTATTTCATAAAGGAAGAAAGTTTTTCCTTTAAAACTTTATCAGTAAATGTGACATGGGCCAGCAGTAATCCTACTGCATGAGCTTAGGAGGTTATCAAAGGACACAGGATTTTCTGTGTACTGCTCAATACCAATACTAATAAAGCAAATAAATTTTCTTCATACATAGGTGGAAAAACTCCTGAGGGCAGTTGCTGATGGAGATCTGGAAATGGTGAGTCTTAGTAAGGCTGTTGAATATTATTGAATTCCAATTTATCTCACTCAAATTGAGGCAGTTATTTGTATGTAATATCAGCTGAAGAATGCTTTGGGTAATACCTTCCTTCAGCAACAACTGGTCAAATTCAGCTCATTTTCTACAAAGAATATTCACTCCAGGCCACGAAATTGTTTTACTTAGAGTTCTTTAAAGCCCATTATTTTGACATTTCCAGCAATGAAAAGCATATAGAAATTTAGTGCATTCAGATGACAGAATTGCCTTATGGTTTCTAGCTTTACTTTCCACATTACTCAAGTTCATGTAAAGCTGTTTGTTATAATGAGAATCATCCCATTGGATGGCAAAGGCTACAGCTTGCATATCTATTAAAACCCCACAATTATTTAAAAACTCTTATCTTCATCTGACAGCCTGAGGTCTGTCTCCATAGGAACAGACTCAGCAGCAGGGTCAGAAGTGCTGTTTTGGATTTTTGCTGTGACAGCCAATTGAGCTTTGCAAGAAGAGGCATTAACAAAGTGCTATGAAACTGGAAGATTAAAAAAAAAATTATGATGCGATTGTTCAGGAAGCCAGAAAAGAATCTTTGTCATCATTGTAATGCCTGCAGACTTGAAAAGCAAGTATGCTTTAGATTGGAGATGGTGTTAATCAGAGAGAGTTATTTTAATTGACTGACTCAATAGCATTTTAAAGAAAATTTAGTCACTTTGGTAAGTTTTATGTTTGTAGTGAGAAAGAAGTATTTGAGACAGCATGGAGAGAATACCTGTCTAGAAAGGATTAAGCTTTATTCCCCAAATATGCTTCAGAATTATGCAGCAGCTTTTTGGAGGGGAGATTCTCAAACAGTACTTTTTACATGTTCAGTGGTTGCTGAATGGGTAAAAACATGGTTATAGCTCCATTGTTGGAGGAGTCTGTTAGAGTTGTCTTAGCCCATTGTATTTTGTTTCAAACAAAGCCTTTCAGAGAATCTGGGCTGGAAGGGACCTTAAAGATCATCTTGTTCCAATGCCCCTGCTGTAGGCAGGGACCTGTGCCTCTCAGTGAAGTGTGGTGTGAAGTGGTTGATCTGCTTCACATCAATTTTCAGTGTTCCCTTCTCAGGGATTGGATTTGGTGGTCAGGTCAGGTGTGCACTGTGGCTCTGTCGTGGTGGATGAACTGTTCAGCTTTCAACAAAGATAGCTAGATTTAAACAAAAAAGCAAATCCACCACAAAAAAAGGTAAATTTCTTGTTTAAAATGAACCCTGTGGAGCAGCTAAGAATCTGGCACACAGGGTCCAGAGCCCCTGGAGTGCTCGGCTGAGTATTCCAGGAACTGTGTAACTCTGCAACGTAGAGAATGTTTCAGATGACCAATTACTTGGCAAACTGAGATTATGGATGATTTCCTAAGGTGGTTTAGTGTATGTCTGCTTGAAATTAGTTAATATTTTGACAAAAAACCTTTAAGCCAAGAAAAATGGCTATTCCATTGTAATTGTAAAGATGTGTGCATATTGTATGTTCAGGCTTTGGTGAGACTCTGGTATCAGTAAGTTGAGAGTTGTGTATTGGATAATGAGAGCAGCAATATTGAGCTGTAACAGGAGGAGGAGAAAGTCAATTGTGAGAGTCTTGGTCAGTCTGCAGGAAAAGGGGGAAGTGAAGTGACAGTACTACTTATTTTAGAAGTAGTAAACTTCACTGAGCTGGCCTTCAGTAAACAGGCAAGCTTGAGAGATTTCTTTTTACTCCAGAGAATGATGTGGAATTTGCCAGGAAATCAGTATTCTCTGTGAAAAACATCCCTTTTCTGTCTCAATTATGTTATCATTCAAAATCAGGTATATGGCCCTTACTAGTTGTGCAAGGATTTGTTCTCACTGCATGTGTTCAGTTGGATGGGTTTTTGTGTTTCCCATAGCCTGCTACAAGTGTGAGAGTAAATAGAGTGGGAGGAACCTGTTAGAAATGCTGTTGTCTCCATTCTCTTTCATTAGCAGCTGTAGAGCTCTTGGCTTGGTCCAGTCCTGTGACACCAAACCCAACCCACAGCTCCAGCAAACAAGCTTCTGTCTCTGGTCCAGCAGAAAGGGGTTCCTGGTTTTCCTCTGTGCCACTGTTCCGTGGGAGGCAAAGGGCCAATCTTTCTTCACAGTAACAAGGCAATGACACATCTTTTGACAGCTCTCCTAAAAGCTGCTAAAAAATCCAAAGAGTATAAGGAAAACCCTTCACAAGATGACATGCTTCACACCTACTCTGTAATCCTGTAACTTCCTGCGTCTGGGAACTTCCCAGAAGATCTGCAGGAGCTCCAAGAGATCTCACCAAAACACACAAGTGCCCTGGTTGTTCGTGTGCCATGGTGTTAGTCCTTGGCATGCACCTAGGAAAGGCTGGTCGGTGGTGGACTGTCCCTTGCATTGTGAGACCAATTTAATTCCCAGTTCTGTCTTGAATTCCTGGAACACTTGTCCCATTGAGTGTACAGACTCAGAATGATACACTAGGTAGGTGTCGGGCTTAACGTTGCCAGGTGTGTAATAATGGAGACTTAATAAAGTCACTGCTACTTCTAAGATGTCCTTAGTGAACAGCAGATTAATGAATTTCAAGGTAAAAATGTATTCCTTAAACAACCCTCTTTTTGTTGCATAAAATGTAATGTAAAATTAACGTGCAGTAATCATCACTGTTTGCAAATTGCACATGAATACTCTGAGTCCTAAAACTTCACTGAATGGCTTCTCCCTCAGACGTTAGGCACTGTACACTGAGAAAAAAGTGAAAGTGTCAAGCTTCTGGGAAGTGACAGACCTAAGAAAAGTTAATGCCCCTGCCAAGTTTTGGTTATCAGTTAAATGTCGTCATCCTTGTCATTTCTTATGTTCTTTTAAAGCAAAAGATGAAACAAAATTCACATTTGATGTGAGCTGGCACAAATCATCTGAGCTAAAAGGATTTGGAGGGTTTGAGAAGAGGTGAACACTGAAGTTGTGATTAGGCAGCAGGAAGTCATTTATAATTCACTTCACTGCAGTACTTGGAGAACTTTCTAACTGCTTTGTCAACAGTAACATTGGATTTTTTAATTTGGCCTGTGGGCAGCTGATGCCAGGAGGTGGCTGTGTAGTCTCCCTGAGAGATTCACAAGTGTAGGGTTGTGAAATCTTACTTGTCTACATGTGCAGATTTGTTAGGACATGGAATCTTTCACCTCTATAAAGAAGGACTTGCTTTTTGTGCCAGGTACGTTATCTCTTGGAATGGGTGGAAGAAGACTTGGAAGATGAGGATGACACAGCCAGTACATCAAAACCAGAATTCTGCCATCCATTATGCCAGTGCTCAAAATGTGGACCAGCACAAAAGGTTGGAATATTCATTCAGTAAAAAGAATAATTTACATTCTTTTAATGTAAGTTTTAGCTCCAAAGAAGTAGCATTTGTATTGTCCAGCACATTTGTATGTCTGTCTAGAAAGCAATTAACTATATAGAAATCTTCACAGTTCATCTGAGGTCATGAAATTGCTCTTGGTTTAATTGAACTATTGAAAATTTTGGATGTGGAAACAGTGATTGGACAACTTTGAATAAACATCCTTTTCTAAGCCTCTGGTTCTCTTTTGTAGTTTACATTGCTAACTGTCACAGTGTATCTACTTACCTGTTAGTAATCAGTTTAGCAAGGAATACCAGTTAATCCTATAATCAATGTAATGCTGATCAAGTCTTTTTTTTAATTGCATGACATCTTTCCTACAAGCTGTATCTAAAACCTCTTCAGAGATAAATATAATTACAAAGACTTTCTTTTCAGTTGCAAAGACTTCCCCCTTATCTCCCTTATTTATCATGGACTGTAGAAGAGAATGAGGCTTTACAATACACTCTCTTTTTTTTTTTAAATAAGGAATGATCCCACCTTCTTGGAAATAAAAACCAATTACTTGCTTCACAGTCACCCCATGCTTTATTCTCTGGCAGTGGGTGTCCATGTGCTCTTAGTACAGAGATCATGTGCTAAAGATGCCAGAGCTTGAGACCATAAAGCTCATTTTATTGCTAACAGGGGAAGGAATGGCACCTGCTGTGGAATTTACTTGCCTTCTGAATGAGAAGGAGGAGGGACTTGTTAACTATTCTTAACCCCTGTATCAGGCAGGCACATATTGAAAAGCATGAATGTCCACCTCTGTAAATGTCAGGCACCTACAGTTTGTGAGAAGAGTGAAAGATGATTGCTGTGTAAAGTGTCTTAGAGGTAGTTTCCTTATCTTGACTCCCCATGGGAATCTGTTTTCTGGGCCATAATTAATAAAATTAATTTTAGTTCTTATCCTTGTCACCTCATGTTGCAGTAAAACAGGTGTGCATTGTCCATCTCAAAGAGCATAAATCTCTCTATAAATGAAAGTAACTCATTAACACTGAGTCATATCTCATATCCAGTATGAGCATCCTAACATCTGTATGAAAACTTTTAAGTGTTACTTCCATCTCAACCTGTGCTGCTTTAGCCTCTTTTTAATAACATGAATACTTTGCCTGGAATTTCCCTCTGTGGAGTTACCCTGTTGGAACAAAAGAGAGAACAATAAAAGTCATTGTTCTGTTGAAAAATACCACCAAGCTTCTCTGACTTTTCCTGAAGGCCTCAAATTAGTTTCTGTAGCAGAAGTTCTTGTAAATGGTTTTGTATAAACTTAGCAGGTATTTGGCTGCTTTTTGGTTAACAGAAAGCAGCATGATTATTTTCATAGTTTTGTTGTGTCTTTTCCTCAACAGAAATTTTCAAGGATCTCTGCCAATGGACTTGGAGTCAATGTTTCCAACCAGGATGGTTTGACACCCCTGCACATGGCAGCACTGCACGGGCACTCCGAGCTCGCCTCGCTCTTGCTCAAACACGGGGCCAGTGTCAGTGCCAAGAATGCAAAACACGCAGCTCCTCTTCACCTGGCCTGCCAGAAAGGGCACTTCCAGGTAACTCAGCCCCTTCCTAAAGCTGTTTCACACTTAGGCACCACCAAAAAGCTGTTTTGGGAAATTATCAACAAGACTAAACCAGTAACGGCGAAAATTATTTTGGTGATTCTGCTTTTAATTTGTGTTTAACATCTCCAGATGGAAAGGGGATCTTTCAGCTGAAACTTTCAGTAGGTATCTTTTCTTTCTAAATGACCTGAAGTACTGGTTTAATGCAAATGCTGCAAAAAGCTGCTGTTGTACTTCAAAAATACCTTGTGCAGCTGAATCTTCCTGTGTATGTTCCTCTGTACCTTGTTTTCAAGGAGGTTATGTGCACGCCTTGGTAACTTCAGTAGCCACAGTATTAAGTATTTGCTGTATTTTCAACTCATTTTAAGTAGGTTATGAGCCAAGTGGAGCTCCGAGGGTAGCAGACAACCTCATCCCTTACTTCAGGTCAGGGAAGTAAAAGCAGTGAAGGAGAAGCAGGAGCTTGTGAGAGGGGAGGGCATTAATTAATACAGGAGGGAGAGTAAACGAGGGGGAAAACACCAATCATGAAAAAGCAGGGGCAGACAGGCAAGTGGGAAGATGCAGGAAAGTGGAAGACTAGGGTTTAGGAATAAGGAGCTGAGGACTGCAGGAGGGAAAAAAAGAATTGTGAAGATGATGGAAAGACAAAGCACTAGGGAAGCAAGAAAAAAATACAACTCACACTTGTAGGTTAATGCAGGTTAGTTCATGGGATATTTATAACATGAACTTCCAAGTGTTCTGATGAGTTTGACAAAGTGGAAAGGGCACTGCTGGGTGTGGTGGTTTGATGTTTTGTTAAGTTATTGGTTATGTATGTTTTCCACATACCTCGTTTTATTTTCTAGCCTTTCTCAAAGTTGCTTAAGTTTTTCTTTTTTAAAAGTGGGTGTTAAAATACGAAAATTAGTCCGATAGGAAGAGCTCTTTGTGGTTGTCATCTTTTTGGCAAAGATGAGACTGGTTTTCTCTATCCTTTTTCTTCTGTCTCCTTCTCAATCTAGATTTCAAAAACAATGGTTAAAAGGTAGGGGGGCTTTCACTGCATGATTATGGTTAGCTGGTATTTTAAATTAAAAAGTTGTTACTTCTTTCAATAGGTGGTAAAGTGTCTGATGGATTACAATGCTAAACAAAATAAAAAGGATATATATGGAAATACTCCTTTAATTTATGCATGCTTGAATGGTCACTATGAGACTACTGCCCTGTTGTTACAGGTAAGATCACTGAAAACAGAAGGTTGAAATGGCATTTCTTACATGGTATGTGTGCTTACCCAGTACTCAGGATGAGTATTTGTAGTTACACATTTCTCTGTCAAAACTACTTGGGATAAAACTAAGTGTTTGTTAACTGATGCTTTTCAATCCCTTCACAGATTTTATTACATAAATGTTACCTTACTATTGAACAGGTAGCTGTTTTTATGGAACTTCTATGTGGCAGGTGTTAGGTTTTCTTGCTTATTTCATCACATAGGGGTGTTTTGGGATTTTTTTTATTATCTCCTAAACTTGGACTATATAGCAGATATAAAAATGCAAAAATGAAACGAGCTGATCCATGGAATTGTGGCTGTGAGAGAGGAGGAAACAATATGATCAGGTGGTTTGTGGTGATTGCAGAGGCCTCTGTGCCCGTGTGCAGCTCTGAGGCCTCTGCAGCCTCGTTCTTGTTCCTGCATTGAAAAGGAAATTAAAACAGGATAATGTGCCATGTCCAGTTCATGCTACTCTGCCTCTGTAACCCAGATTTCATTTTGCTGTGCAGCGTGGAGCCTCTGTTAACCTTTCCAATGCCAAGGGCAACACAGCCCTGCACGAGGCCGTGGTGGGGAGGAACGAGGCCCTGGTGGATTTGCTGCTGCAGAACGGGGCCCTCACACACCTGAGGAACGACAGGAGCTGCAGCCCTGCAGACTGTGCTGAGCCCGTGAGTGCAGGCAGCACTTCCCAAAGTTCATGTGCACAACGTAGGAAAGGAACCAAATGCAACTGTTTGGCACAACAGTATTTGCCAGATTTTCTGTATTTAACAGTTACATGTGATACAAAGACTGAGATGCCTGTTTATTGTTCAATGTACAAAGGACTCCTTTGGTATATGAAGCCTGTTGTGTTTCTAAAGTAAGTTATCTTAGACAAAAAGGGTGTGTTTACAAAGAGTGAAAGCACACAGGTAAATAAAAATGAAGTTAAAATTATGTAATGGCAGAGAGCAGGAGAAGAAATGTTGGCAAATGAACACCTTTCACTATCAGTTGCACTGCCAGCAATCTTCTTTTTTCCATCACCTTCTGCCCTTCAAACCTTTTGATAACTTTTATCTTGCAATAGATAACTGAGCTTCCCCTTTATTAATAGCAATAACTATGTGCAATTTTAAATGATACAGAATTATTTCACTCCTTAAAGGATTTGATGCACGGTCTGTATCTTTATGTGCTTAAATAGCCTCTGAGATGTAGCATAATGATCACAAAATTCTGTACTGAATCAATTTTAGTATGTATATTAACATTTAAACTGAAATTAGCATAACCATAATAATACAGTTTAAAATAAGAGATTAAGACTACTAAACCATCACTCCAACATGGTGCAACTCATGGAGCACTGGTTTTGTCCCTACTCAAAGTGATACAATTTCAAGTTTGTATTGATAATGAGAGCTTTTCTTGTGTTACAGTGATTTTGACAGCAATTAATTAACACAGTCTGCATGGACTAGAATCCTAAATTATAATGTTTTTCTTTTTCTTTAATCATGGTGTAAATGGAAACTCTTAAAATGAAGAATTCAAATATCATGAAGTTGTTGGAAGCAGCACCAAGCTCTGTACTCACATCAGCAGAGGGAGAGAAGGAGAGTGAGTACCATGGTACTGTCAGGATAAGGAAAAAAGGTACCTGTTATATTACCACTGGTATGAATAAAAAGGAGTTTAGGAATTCATGTGTGACTACATAAAATATTTTATATAATTGATTTACATATAATTAAAGAACAGCCAATTATTTAGCATATTTATTATATGTAACAAAATAACTAAATGGAGCAGACTTTGTATTATATTCATGATGCTGCTACAAACTTAGTTTTCACTTATTTTGAGGCATGAGTGTGAATTTTACATACGAAAGCATTGAAAAATAAAAAACATACCACATTTGAAATTATATAATTAACCATGTAGTAATTGTGTATTGCAGTGCAAAGTAAAACAGATTTAAGTGGTTGCTGGTTGTCATTTACGTTGCCCTAAAAGAGGTCAGGGAGTGACCCATTAGTTACCACCTTGCATTTTGGGACAGGAATAAGAGCTCCAGAGGGAACTGTGCAAACCTTTCAGTGCAGTCTGCAGAAGACTTTGAGCAGTGGCAGGGTGTGGCAGGGGCTCGTGGTGCAGTGCCAGTGCAGCTGAGCTGCTGCAGTGCCTCAGTGCCACGGGACAGGGCTGTGACCATCCCTCCTCCCCTGTCACCCCCAGCCCCTGCCCTGCCCTCCCCCTGGGCTGCCTCACAAGTGTTCCAGGTGCCTTTTGAAGCTGACAGAGTTCACTAACCTGGGGCATCACAAGTTTTGAGCTGAGGCAGAGAGCTCAGCATAGCAAAGGACCTGCTGCCACCAGAACTGTGGAAAGAACACAGGGAGGTTGCAGAGCAGGAATTAGGGAAGATGAGGAGCAGGAGTGCCCATTTCAGCATCCATGAGTTTTCAAAATAACTCTTGTGTTCCACCTTCAGAAAGATTAATAGAAAACCAGAACTAATAGCAGAATGCTGATGCCTAAAATTGAGATTTGAAAGTTGATTCAAATATTATGAGAATAATTATAAAAGAACAGTAGAAGATATGAGTAATATTAAGTGGTTTGGCATCTATGTGTTAATTCAGGTTTTTAAAAATTCAGGCCCTTTAAACTCCAGAATTGCATGGTCTCTGCAGAAGCTTGTCCAGTCATGCTAATCTGATGAGGAATGTTTACTCCTGTGACTTAAAATGCTTTAAAATTTCCAAAGATAAATTGCCACTCTGATTCAAGTTAGTACTATTATAGTTTTACTGTACAATTTAAAATCTAATGTCAGTAGATACCACTTTTCATTCAGAACTGTGTTTTTTTGATTCCTAAGCATGACTCAGTTGTAATTTTAGCTGCCTGTTCTTTTAAACCCCTAGTGCATTCTAAGTGCTGTGAGGAAGCTGATGATCCCCTAAGCAGACAACTTCAGCTGGTCCAATCAATTAACAGATTTAACAAGTAAGCAGAGAAGCTTCCTCAGTGTTTGTTGTTTCCCATAAGCAAACAAGAAATACAGCTGCTAATAAAGCCCCAAAGTGGGTCAGTCATGGCTACACATCACATGATGGTGTCACAGTGGATATTAATCCCCCAAGACCTGCACATTTACATCCCCAGACAGATGTTCAGGGCACGAAATGCTCACTGGGGTGATGAAGGAGCACTTGCAAATGTATTTTAAAATTTATTTTAAATTGGGTTGTCGCACCATCACATTGGGTTTGCAGTAATACTTGGTGTACCATCATTGAAGTGTTTCAGAGCCAGACAGCTTAAAAAAGTTTTAGTGTTCACTCATTGGTTGGGTTTTGCCTATGGTCTTTTTCAATGTTAATGTATATTCTGTAGTAAAATACAGGGGATACAAGTAGGCTGTGATTTTGGGAAGGTGTTGTCAGGGAGCAGCTTGTTCCTGGTGAGATAGTTCCACCTTGTGGAGCTTCTGTGATAGAGGCTTTTATGAAAGGCTTATGTAAAGACACTTAATCTCTTTAATTTCTTTAAAATCTTCTTTAGAGAAAAACATTTACGGAGAACAATAACAAGAGATAAAAGTGTCCCTAATTTTGACTATCAGTTACTGCACCAGGTAAGTGGAAATGCTTGCTTGAATTATTCATATATTATAGCAAATAGGTTTGTTTTCTATTGCTATAGGTACATATAAGAGGAAAGTTTACTAGTGGTGGTCATTGAATCACCAAAGTTCTAACCTGTTTGCCAAATTGCTCATGTTTCATCATTAGTTAAACGTTAATAACACCTCTTAAACACCTTATTCTTAAACCTCCTAAGCCTCTTGCTGCAGGATTCTTGTTTTCTGTGTCATGCCCAGAAAAACCAAGGATTGAAAAACCATGCAGCTTGTAGGAGCTGTAGCCAAGCAGGGATGCTTTGACAAGAGGGACATTTTTCAGTAAATTAAAATTAGGGATTTTTTAAGTCTGCTTGTAAGAGGAGACTGTTTGCAAGGGTGACAGCAAACTGCAGGTTGCATTGTCAACTGTAACACAAATATATGTGATAGATTTATCTCTGCTTGGGGGTGTGGTGGCACCCCACACCAATCTGGATGCTCCACCCAGGGCAAGTGCTCCCTCTTCCTCCTTACACTGGCTTTGACTCTTGTTGCACATTCTGCAGAGCTGTCAGCACACTAAATCAAGAGGAAAGTTAACCTGTCCAAAACAAAACAGGTGTTAGCAGGTTAGTCCAGCAGCTGCCCATCATTAGATTGACACAGCCTTTATAATTGTGCTCACAGAAGGCAGTGTGTCAAAAAACTACTGTGACCATGATACCCAGCACCTCAGCCATGTGCTGCTGTGTACAGCTGTGGCTGTACAATAAATTCATGAGTCATACACCTCTAAATTTGTAGTGGGTTTTAACATGGTAATCTCTGGGAAGCTTTTTCAAGATTATTGCCATTGTTTCAGTAAAAGCTTATTGTATGTAGTTTCTCCTTTAGCTCTGATCTTACAAAATCTGTCAATGCGTGCTTGGATTCTCTTTTCTTCTCTTGATTATTTGCAGAGTGGCCAGTAATCAAGGAGAGCCACCCACTCTGTAAAGCAAAAATCAGAAGCAGGTGTGGAAATGGAAGATATGAATGGTTGAAACAACCAAAAAGAGGCATTAAGGGCAGGAGTGGGAAGGGTGGGTGTCTCTTCCTTGACAGGTAACATCTATAGGCATGGAATTTTTGTCTTGCCCTTCACCAATGCCTGGTTGAGCCTGTCTGTATTACTACTACCATGTTTGTTTGTAGTAAAAGAAATGACTGTTAATTTCAAGTACCTTGAGACTATTATTACAAAAGATGTTTAGAAGAGTGAGGATGATGTTGGGATAGTGCAATGAAAATAAGCTTTGAAATGCCTCAGTTATCTTTTCAGTTCTGGTACTTATGTGGCCTCTTCTTCTTTTCTCATAAATAGCCCAAATGTCATTTCTCTCCTACAAAAGTATGCTATTTTTAATCCTTGGCTGTGTTCTCAGTATAAAGAATACCATGAAATTAATGTGATAGTTATGTTAAAGAAACACCATACTCATTTTATTTCTTTATAATGAAGAAAGTAGATGATGCTCTTAATGTACCCTTTCTCTCTCCTCACAGATGGCTATTAAAAGCTTTGATAAAACCAAGTTAAAGTCTGTTGGAACACTGGACCAGGGCACAGTTAAGGTTATGGGCACAGGATGCAGTGGTGAGTTTGTGGAACATGATGACAAGACACAAGTTCCTCACAGGAGCAAATTAATGCA
Organism: Calyptomena viridis; assembly: GCA_013390005.1. Classification (NCBI taxonomy): domain Eukaryota; kingdom Metazoa; phylum Chordata; class Aves; order Passeriformes; family Eurylaimidae; genus Calyptomena; species Calyptomena viridis. Next base: position 100,435 of record WEIV01014152.1, on the reverse strand, counting down.
CCGAAGACACACTGTTAATGTGCCCCTTGCAGCAGAGGATGTCAGTGACAGTGGTTTGTCCAGCCCTACAAATCTGGGTATTTCACAATCACAAGACTGCTGTGATGACTCAACTGCAAATCACTGACAGGGAAGCCCAAATTTGATGCCAAAAGCTGAGGAACTCGGTGGTGTAATTTTGATAACCCTTCACTGTGTATCAGAGACATCAGTGCCACTCACAGGCCTGTTCAGAGCCCAGGACAGGACAGCTCTGCAGCACAGAATGTTTTAGCACTTTGGAGACTGAACTACAGCCAGGTCTGTACTGAGCTCACAAACAGGGATGTACAGAGATGCAGACAGCAAAATTACTTCTCTATTCTACTTAGCACTTATTAAAAAATTCTATGTAATAGTAAACCAAATGAAACCCTGTATTGTATTTTTCAGCCACCTGCTTTGTTTTAAAAGTCTTGGAATAATTTTTGCATTTTCAGTTTTTATCACTACATTGAGAATTAAATATATTTATATAAAGATATATTGGATAACAAGGTATTTATTGCCAGAGGTAATTGAAATGTCTCTATTTTTATTGTAATGTTACAAACCATTATAGTATATATTTCTGTATATTTCAGTAGCTGAGCAAACAATAGTCCACAACATCAGCAGTGATGCATTATTAATATGAAGGGATGTAATCCTTGTTAATTCCTTGGCAATGCTCCCCTATATTAGAGCTGTAGGATCAAGTCGTTACACAGGAGCCAAAATACTGAGGAAAAGAAGAGAGCCCTTGGAAAGCTAAACTTTGGACTTGCTGTTCACAGCCTAGTAAAAAATAATGCAGAAGCAAATGTGTAAGGATACATATCCTTACAAAGTTTACACATAGTTTGTTTTTCCCCTTCCTCTAAACCAAGTAATGCAAAAATGCACAAATATTCATGATGCTGAACCTGGACAACATCTGCAGACAGAACTGCTTGGACTGCTCTCAAAAAGGTGAAATTCCCAGTATGAAAAGTACTTCTCACATCAGTGAGCTTTGGTTGGAACAGGCCAAATCCTGCCCCCTTCCCGGGGTGTTACTGAAGAACTCTGAGGTGGCTGCTTAGATTTGAACTTCATTTTCTACTGTTCAGTTATGTGTAAATAGGACAAGCCAGCTTTTGCAGTGTTTTTTATTCTTGGCTCATCACATCCAGCTTGCTTTTTATTTCATATTTGTATGGATAATTTTATTTCTTTTAACGGTGGTATTGGTAAACTGCCTGGCAAAGTACAAAGCTGGAATACAGACTGGTGGGTTTTTCAAATAACTTTTTAATCAAAGAGATAAAATGTCATTTGACATTAGGATTTGAGGGTAATGTGTTTATTTTTCTAATAATTTATGAGTTTATCTGATTTCCCAATGTGCCTTGGATTTGTGCCAAATGATGGAAAGCAAAAACTAGTAAAATAACTCTTGAAAATGCTGTTTTCTTTGAGTACTTTTATCCAAGCATTGAGTCCATTATACAGATTCCCTTGCTTGGCTTTGGAGGCATTTGAAGACTTCACCTTGTGTCCAACTGTAAATCCAAAGGATCTCTTGGAATTTACTCAAGTTCAATATGACTTTCTTCCCTCCTGCATTCACAGATTAATAGGTTATGTGGGTTTGGATTTAAGCCACAGAGATGTACAAAATTGAGTGTTTTCATGTAACCTTTTCTAGCTCTACATTCCTGTTAAAAAAATAATAGGGTGGATGTTCATATATTACAAGCCAGAAGACCCAGATAGTAACTCTATTAAGGGATCTTTGTGCATATTTCCTACTGTTTCTTTTAACAAAATCTGCAATTTAAGACATCTAACAGATTTGTATTTTTGTTTAGTTTTTAGCAAAAGTACAAATTTATTAACTTGAATTTTCTATTCTTTGACAGTATCAGAACATTTGTCCTTGTGAGCCTGAAACTAGTTAAGTGACAAAGTTTTATTCAGTGTTCAGTCTGAGATTAAGCTTATTTTCAGGTATTTTGGATGTATAGTCTATTTGTGTAAAAAAAAGGCCACTTAAAAGCCAGCCCACAGTTCCACTATAATCTAAATGATGGAGAGATATTGATTTTACGAATTATTCAGGTAAGTAAAATACTGTGTAAATTTTCTTTGACATACTTAACCAAGCTTGTAGTAAAAAAAATACCTTAATATTCATAGAGATGATGATCAAAGGCTAAACTGGAATAGGATTACAAGGTAGTACCCCTGGAAGGGTCCCCCAGAAATCTGTACTGCAGATATACTGAAGTCAACTTCATGGCACAGTTTGTCTGCAAATCATGTTACTGGAAAATCCAGTTTATTCCCCAAAAGGTTGCAAGTGAAAATAATCCAAAGCCTTGCTTCACATCTTGAGAACTGAGATTCTGGAACTGCCCTTTCAGAACAGCAAGGAATAAAAGTAGAGTTTGGTAAACTTGGGGATGTGCATGTGAAACATCATGGATGTTTGGGATACAGCTGTAGCCCTAATGGGAAAACCTCTGTACCATCTATCACCACACTTTGGCTTCAGACTCTTCACACTCAAGGATCATTAGACTAAAGAAATTTGGCACACACAGGCTATTTCCAAGCACCTTAATTACAAACATAGACAAGCAAAATTCCCAATCTAATCTAAATTAAACAAAAATAACTTAATTACTTTTTTAACCACATTCACACAAGATGAAAAACACCCACTAGTGCTCACTTGAAACAATTTTATTCTGTTCCAAAAAACACTGCAGTTGGAATCACACACGATCCTGTTAATTCTGTCAGATAAGGGGTTTGTGGTGGAAGAGTGTTTACCAGCACGTTACAGTATTTATCCTTGTGACTTCCATAACCATAGTTTTGAATAAAGGTATAGCACAAGTTCAGTTTTACTTTATGCATGCAGGAGTTGCAGAAAGTTTTGGAAAATGGTCTTTTTTTTTTCCATGTAAGAAACACTCCAGCCGTTTGATAAAAGTGGAGGTAGTTTTCAGAACATTGATCCAAGTGTCTGAACAGTGCTGTATTACACAGTTAACTTGCTTGCTTTGAGAGAGCTCAGTAACAATTTCTTTACACAGACTGCCTGATATGAAGTTCCCTGATCCAAACACTATTGGATACTTTCACTTTATTTTTAAATTTCCAGTAAGAACAGGAGAGCCATTGAATGGCTCCACAGGGGTCCTTCAGGGGCTCAGGGAATCTCCTTCCTAACACTTCTGTGACTCAGAGCCTGGAGGCAGGATTTTAAACTCCTGGAGGGAGTGGCTTCTCACTTGGCTCCTCCTGTGTTTGGGATCTCCAACAGCAGCAAGTTAAGTGTGTGCAGTGGCTGAAAGCAGAACTTACCCACTAGTAAGGGGCAACAAAACGTTCATGCTAATGGAGCCATGGGGCCTCTTACACTACAAAAATGTAAGTTACAAAATCCCCCTTCTCAAATCTATTTTACAAGTTCCTTTGTTGGCCTTTTATAATAATATTAACCAAAAAAAGTGAAGAAGCGTAAACATTTCCAGCTCTTGTGTTCTGCCTGATAACAGCGTGTTGCCTTTTTCCAGGCTTTTGTTTGGCAGCCTTACAGTAGTATTAATAATCATCCTCTTCATCAGAATCCAGTACTTTCCTTCTGTTGAACTAAAATGAAATACTTGAGGTCAAAAGAGAAGGGTCACAGTAAATCCAGGCTGGCACAAGCCTTTCCCACTCCATGCTTTTCACAATTAATTCACTGTTGGGGCAAACATCCCCCCATCCCTCCCCTCCCAGTGGGACAGGACAGACTGGGGCAGTCTGTCACACACCACCCTGACCCCAGTGCCAACACTGATTTCATCCAGCACCCACCAGTGCAGGGAAGAGAGGTGCAAATACAAACTTTTACCCTGAACTGAACTGCTCCAATCTGTGCAATTTTCCTGCTCTGTTTCATAACACCATTACGTTCAGGAAAGAAAGCTTACCTTCACTGTGGTTTTCTTTTCTGTTTGCTGACTCACTTTCTCAAGTATTTCTATCAAACCTTGTTCTGATACCTAGGAAAGTGAAGAAAAGGTGCATAAACACATTCTGAGAAATGCTTAGTATCAAACAACTGAATCACAACTTCTCTTATAAAAGGTTTTGATGGAAATATGTGAGAAAGAGTTAGAAATACTCACCTTTCCAGCTAACTGTCCAAATCTTGCCATCTGTATGAGATAATTCTCTACTGCTTTTGCTTTGTCTGGTTTCACAAGTGCTAAATTGCTTACTGCAACAAAAACAGGCTGTGTTCATTTGGGTTTAAAACGTTCTCAAATACCTTCACCAGTAACTAAAAAGTGACAAATGTCCTATGGAATTGTCCTCTTCATGCCAGGGTTGTGAAGTAAATTGAAAAAAAGCATTTTCACTTACACCAGATATAATATATTACATTTCATACTTCTAAACATTTGTTCATGACTACACTAACCAATTTTGACTCTCACTACAATTCCCATTATTAATTAAAAAAAAAATTCACATCACTCAGATGTCAGTTAACCCTTCCCCTCCAGTCACTTCTATTGCCAGGTGCAGGTTTTATCTTCTCAGCAACAACACTGTTTTTCTATTCTGGCCTCTGTACAACACACACTTTTGAGGAGTCCACTAAATGGGAAACTTTTATTAGCAAGTTACTTGGATACTCACATCTTGCACGAGCTGCTTGATCAAGAACTTGAGCTAAAATAGTATTTCTTATCTCTGCTTCCCTGTAAAGAAAAATGAACCACACATTAAAGTGGGATTTCAAATACCTAGAGTAACATGCCCAAACCAGCAAACTACAAAAGTCCTGATTCATGGAAGTGACTTCCTGAGGTCACTTCAAGCCTTACATTTGCATGATTTCTTTTACAGCATTTTCTGCCATGGGCAGCTTTATGTACATTGAGGTTACATAGCTGGCACCAACTTCCAATAAATCAAGATGGAGTTCAATACTTACACCTTCTTACTGCTTATGATTACACCTTAGAGACAAAAGCTGTGCTACCCACTTGGCTCCTGTTCAGTTCCATGTGGAATTCAGCCCAAGGCAGTGTATGGTAGAGCAAGCACAAGGAATTGTCCATGCAATTGCAACACAAAACCACAGCTCATTATGTATCTAGAATTTTTCACTAAATATTTGTATATTTACAATATTTGAGTATCTGCAAAACTGGAATTTTAGTTTATGCATTTCAGTTAATACAAACTTGGGCTGTGTGCAGAATCAGCTCTTCAAATACTTGTTTTACAATTTTCCCCTTACCACAAATACTAAACACTGTTCCCACACTAAGTTCTGACACAAATAATTATGTTTCAATCAGATTTTAGCTATACTTGTATTAAATCTTCAACATTTCAACTTCTCTGTTGGTAGTTTTTCCTACAACAAAGCAAATGCAGGGAGGTACTCCAAAGAAATTAAATACACCAGAGAAAACCAGTAAATGGTTACAAATTATTAGCTGTAAACCCAAAATTCAGTAGTCTCATTTATACCTCTGTTTTGCTTCCTGTTGCGAAGGATCACCAGGAGCCTCCTAAAGAATGAGACTGGAGTAAATATCACAATCCAAAAACATCTCACAAAGGACAGGAAGTTTAAATATTCCAACAGTGTCGATGGAAACGAAACCTTTCTGCTGAGCCTGCCTGGCCAGGGGTAAGATCCTGGAAATGGGAATCTGCTGCCCCAGCAAATAAATGTGCCACACTCTGCTTTCCTCACAATGCAGCTCCTGGATCTATCCACAGACAGGAAAGGGCCTTCCCCTTGGGTCTGGGATAATAAACTTCCCCAAAGCCCAGACACTGACAGAAGCATTATACACCCATTCAAGTAAGTTAAGGGTAAGTGAAATTAAACATAACATTTTGTATTTTTCAAAACAGAAAAAAAACACAATCCCAGCACGGCAGCTGAGACCACAGGCCAGAATCATGGAATATTCTGAGTTGGAAGGCACCCACATGGATCAAGTCTAACTCCTGTTGTCAAAGTTAATGAGGGGGCTCTGAAAGAGTTGGTCCCTGCATTAAACACTAGCACATATGAAAAATAAATGGAGACAAACTTCCAAGTCATTATTAGTGATCTCTATTCAAAAGCAAGTAACAAAAGAGGAAAAAACCTGAATCTTATGTGGAATCTGCACCTTGGATTTTATAGGTAACATTTAAAGGGGGGAAAGCAGGGTGGGAAACTGTACAGAAAGGCCGGTTGGAGGAATGGGAGATCCTCCACAGGGACAAAAAAATTGACACCGATTTATATAAATGCATAAAAACATTTCCGAGGTGGGTGTCCGAAGATGGTGCCACTCTTTTCAGTGACAGGACGAAGAGCAATGGCCATAAACTAAAAAGCACTAAGTTTCACCTCAACATGAGAATGAAATTCCTTATACTGAGGGTGGCACATCACTGGCACAGCTGCCCAGGGCGTGGAGTCTCCCCCTGGAGACATTCAAATCCCACCGGGATGCGCTCCCGTGTCACCTGCTCCAGGTGACCCTGCCTTGGCAGGGGGTTGGGCTGGATGATCTCCAGAGGTTCCTTCCAACCCTGACTCTGAGATGCGACTCTGAAAACCGAGATGGCTGCACAGACTGGCGAAGGTAATCCACGGAATAGTGAGCGGTGTGGAACAAGGCCGGGAGAGGGAACACCTGTGCAGAACCTTCCAGGGCAGCCGCGGGAGGCGGCGCTGCCCNACAGGGACACAGGGATACAGGGACGCGTCCAGGTGGGATTGGAGTGACTCCAGAGAGGGAGGCCCATAGCCTCCCCGGGCAGCTGTGCCCGTGCTCTGCCACCCCCAGCGGAAAGTTCTTCCTCATGTGGGGGTGGAACGGCGTGTGCTCCAGTTCGTGGCCATGGCCCCTCGTGCTGTCCCTGGGCTCCACTGGACACGGTCTGGCACCATCCTCAGATACCTGTGTGGATTGATGGGATCNCGGAGGAGCGGAGGGAGGAGCGGGGTCCGGGGCTCCAGCCACAGCTGCGGGCACGGCCGGGCCGATCCCCCGGCCTCACTCACGGGGAGGCCTCTCCTCTCCCCGGCTCCCCTCCAGNCCCCAGTCTCTGCTCATCAGAGAGATGCTCCAGGCCCCTCACCATCCTCGTGGGCCCTGCTGGACCCTCTCCAGCAGCATCTTGTCTTTCCTGAACTGCCCCTTTTTTGGGAGCTGCTGGTGTCGGGAATGAGAAGGGGACAGGGTCAGGCCTGGGGGTGCTGTGTGTGCGAGGACACGGGGTGTGACCCCGGGAGCCCCGAGGGTTTGCTGTGCCCGCTGCCAGTGACCCCTCCCGGCACCGCTGGCTCCGGGCTCTGCGGCTGCCGCGGGCCCTCCATTCCCTCTAAAAAGCAGGAGGAGGGGCAGGGTTTGGCCAAACACCCCAGACGTGCAGCATGTGATGCTCCCCTAAGTTCTGCTCGGCTGTGACTCCCCAAAAGTACCTCCGTGTGCCGTGCCCGCTGCTTCCCACAGCCGGCATTGGGGACTGCGGGACATCCTGCCCCTCAGCGGGGGCCTCGTCTGTGGAATCCGACAGAAAAACAAACAAAAAACCCCGAACAGCGGCAAAAAACACACAAGGAAAAAGCTGACAAGGTTCTGGCCTTGGTCAGGCTGGGTACAAAGGCACTCTAATAGCAACTCGAAGCAGTTATTGTTGTCGCACTCATTTAACAGCTTCAATCATGTTAAATAAGTGACTTTGGCATCTCGAATTTCGCCTTTCAGTGTTGGTCAGTCACACATCGTCATTAAAGCTGCAGGTACTTGTACTTTAAGATTTCATTTAACCAAAGAAACAACTTGCACACCTGGAGGAATAACCCACAACTTCCTAAAACAGAGGTTTCCATGAAGACACATTACCAAATATTTCTGGTCTAGTTTTAAAAAGTAACAAAATGTGGCAAGTACCTGTCATTAACTACTCCTGCAGTAAATACAGACAGAATTAGTGGAAGGGAACTAATTTCTTTGACTCTTTCCATGTTACATGCTCTAAATGGAGCATAGGAGTCTGTCCATCCTTCCTGGAAACCTTGCATCCATCCACATAGTCTGTTTAGCTCTTGATAAATTGAAAATCAGGGCTATTTGGGAAGCACGTTTTCAGCGGCTCTGAAGGCAGGACTTGGTTTTCCCGTCCCGTTGGCAGCAGAGGGAGCCCTCGTTCTACACAAGAGTGTTCGGGCTCATCGTGCCATAAACCAGAAAACAAAAAAATTGCTGGTTTGTATTTTTTTTGCCGTGCGGTATGTTCTCACAGATGAAGCTTTAATCTATATCGTACATCTCTGCTGCTGTAAACTCATGCTCCATTATACCACCATATGCTTGGCTTCTCTCAGAAAAAGCTGCAGTGATCCTAATACTTCATCTCACTTTATAGATATTTGTGTTGCGGGTTTGATTGCATTGTGTTTGCTCACACACTTAAAGGTTATGTCTTAATAAGTTGTCTTGAATTAGTTTATTAGCAGTGAGCTGGAAGTTGATGAGTTTTTATGCTTTGGGAAGGTGTCGTAGTTATTATCAGTTACGAGATGAGGTTTGGGAAGCAAAAAGGGAGAGTTTGGTTCATTAAAGAAATCTGGAGTCATGTAGCACAGGGCATTAGGTTGCATATCATTTTGGGCTGGATTCTTTTTCAGCTTAGAGGTATAATTATCTCTGCAAATTGGGCAGCTCTTCATGTGAAATCATGAAAGAACAGACACATGTTTTTCAGTATCAGTTGAGCAGCTTTGTAATGTTCAAGACATTTAGTTGTGATGCAGAAATAGTGGATTCCTGAAAGTTTCAGATACATTTAATGAAGAATGGTAAACAGAAAAGAAATGCTTTAAAAAGACTTTTTTTCCCCCATTTTTTAAAGCTTGCACTCTGTATTCTTTAAGAATGTCAGCTGTGAAAGGTGTTCAATATCAGTTAGGTTGTAAGGAATAATGCACTATATTTACATTAGTACTTCAGTAGAGTAAAGGGGAAAGTACTATTTGTGATCTGTAAAAAATCTCAAGAATATCAATTTCAATAATCAGGATCCTTCCCAAGCTCTTTGAGACTTAATTTCAGACACTAGAGGGCTCAAGAAATGCTTCTATTTTTTTCCACAAGGTTTTAATCACTGTAAATCGTGTGTTTTTTCAGTGATGCTCACATTGACCTCATAATCATCCTTGGAATGACACCATATTACAGCCATAACAGAAAAATGGCAATGCATTAATAAACTAATGAACAAAACATCTCCTTTCTCAAGCACTTGTAAATAAAACAAAATATCTACAGTTGTGACAACACTCTGCAAACTCCATGTTTAGTACTTTGGATTGGAAAATACACTGGAAACCCTTGCTTGATAAAATTCTTTCTTGATGAAATCCTTGCTTAGTCATCTCTGGACTAAATTAAAGTTTTAGTAAAATTTAACCACATAAAAATTCGTATTGGCCTTTATAAATTGGCAAACTTTGCAGCACCTTCAAAATAAGCATTGCAAGATTTTTCCACCTTGCAGAAAATGAAGACACTTTAAAAAACGTAATATTAAAAAGAAAAAAAGAAAACTGAATTCAGAGTTTGATGTGAGAGAAATGAAGAAAAATGTACAACAATAGTGGAAACTAAATACATAATCTTCAATTATAAACAGTGAATTTTAAGTATCTAATTAATTATTATGCAATGATATTGTGCCTATTCCAAAGCTTACTGAACCCATAGAAAATGTCCTCTTTAATTTCCACTGTTCTATAAGCAAACACACCAAAGTTAACAAGGATTATTTGCAATGTAACACTCTGAACAGGTGCCTCAGCACTGGGCACTGATAAATAAAGTCATGAGAAACACTGCCTTATTTTTATATATATATTTAAAGTGCGATACTGAAGCTGTGAAGTTGATGATAGTATCTTACAGATTTCAGTAGGAAATCAATTGGGGCTTAAATCCAACACCTGCAAAGTACTTGAGTTCATGTGTAACTTTGTGGGAAATTCCAATGAATTTTGTGTGTGTACATATATATCTATATATATCTCTATATATCTTTATGTATACATGTATTTCCTATTTTAGGGTTGCCATCCCTCATGGATTTGCTCTGCTACACAAGTGTCAATAGTTACTTTAACCTATCTGAAGTAATTAATGGGTTTTTTAGTGCTATATGTTCTTTTATGCCTTAGTTTTTTAAAACACCTACATCAAATGGGATTTTTTATATGCTTTACCAAGAATTAGAGCATAAATGCCTTTGGGTTTTTTTGGCTAAAATCTTACACTTTGGATTGTTTGTTCTCTCTCAGGGCATTGTATTTGTGCCCATGTGAAGCAGCTGTGTTGGATGAGCTGGAGCACAGCAAAGCCAAGAAAAAAGGAGCTCTGCATTATCAGCACATGTATAAAGTGAAGGGTGGGCTGTGGCTTAAAACAACTTCCTGTTTTTCTTTTGGAATTGTTGTATTTTCCTATAATAATATTTACTGTATTGTGACATTTCTACAAGAGCAGCACTTAGAGTGGATGTGGGTCAGTCCGTCTGTGGCTTTCAGAGCTGCTGGCGGTGGCACGTGTGGGCTCCCTGACCTGGTACCAGTTCCCTGCTCCACACCCTGGGAGCCTCACATCCCCAGCCACAGGGCTGCACTCCAAGGATGTGCTTCCCAGAAGGTGGGATCTGGAAGAGCAGGTTCCTCAGCAGTCCTTCGGGCTGGATGCTGAGCAGCTCACCAGAAGCCTGCCTGGGTTCTGCTGGACGCTGGGCAGGGTGGAATCTCACACATTTTCTTTGCCAAATCTGCGAATTCTGACAAGGTGAATTGTGTTCTCCTGCCGAGATCTGCTCGGGTGAAAATAGTTTGGGATTTTGAAACATGGAGAAATGTCATGACCCAAACAAAAGGTATTGAAGTTATGGATAATTATGCCTATAATTAGGAAAGACAAGCAAGAGTGAATGGATTCTTTACTGCATGTGTAAAAAAAAATTGAAAAATACTCTCAGCAAGGTTTACAATGATTTAGTGTTGGGCATTTGAATTCATTGAGTTTTAGGTATGGAGTGTGAAAACAGCAATCTCCTTCTCACATAAACATTTTATTAAGGCAGTTATAGGGATGTAGCATAGTTTTGGGAAAAACAAATGTTTAAAGAGTTGGATAAAGTCATATGTAAAAGTAATTTTTTTAAAAAAGGGAAATTAGTCTTTCCATGTCAGTCACATGTCAGAATTCTGGGTAATAGAAAAACTTCATCATGTGAAAACAGGATCTTTAAGAAATGCTTTTCTGGAAAGATTTTCAAACTGTTTACTGACATTATTAATATATTTGAATTGGTAAGCAGTGAGGCAGCAGCCGGGGCAACAGAGGACCCCATTAGGGATGTTCAGTGACAATTTATCATGACTGTGTTGACTGATTTCAACACACCTCAGGTTTCACTTTTTGATATGTGTTTAGAGCTCATTTAATTTGATTATAAATTATGTAGGAGGTGTTTCTGGCTGAATAAGAAGTATGTCCTTTCAGGCATGTTATTGGAATTAAAACGTTTGTCCCACATCTTCTTGGACTTGTATATAGCACACTATGCTTAACAGCAGAAAGGGTCTTCCAGCTGGCTGAAATAAACTGGAAACTAATTGTTATATAATACTGAAAGATATTGAAAATGTCATTAGTTTTTCCCTTTTAGGGGAAGGATTCTGCTTTTAGCATGACAGAAGGTGCTTCTTTCACTCACTGGAGTGCTAGATTCCAAGAAAAAATTGTGACTTGTACAGAGAAAGCTGCATAAAGAACTAGTAAGAATTAGACAACAGCAGCTGTACTTCTGAATAATTTAGTTTTAATTTGCAAAATTATACAGGAAAGGATTATCATTTGTACTTGCATTTGAGGAAATGGAGCTACGAGTGTTGTTATGAAAAGTGACAACATACAAACTATGTAGAATTGCACAGGGACTGTTGTGTTGCTTTGGGCTGGATCCTGCAGAGCTGTGAGCCAAGACACTTGTAGAATCATGAGTGGGGACTAAATAGTACAGGAAGAGCTTCCTTTGTCTGGATATACAGCAGAGCCCTCCCTGAAAGTTTAAACTACTGCTTGAGAGTAATGTCAGTCATGTGCACCACATGACATATGCACCAACTTGCTCCAGAGGGGTCGATTAATTCTGTTATTGTTATATATTTATAGTTATTTATAGTGAAAGATCCTAGGGGACTTCCAGCCACTCTCTTCTCCTGGAAAACCAGCTATTGAGTATGTGGGAGTCAGGAGCACTCATTGCTTCAGGCAAATTTGCCTTTTGATCAAAACCAAAGTTGATTGTCCCACTTTTCCCTAAGCCATCCTGCTCTTCAGCTACAAGGTATATATAAACCAGGAAGAATGCTTTCCACAGTTCTTCTCTCCTGCCTCAATACTGACAGTGCAGCTCCATATGGTTAAGGCAAGATTTTCCTCAGAATGTTTCCTGTGGGTTTCAAAGCAATTCTAACGTGTAAGCTGCAAATTCTGCATCAAATACTTACCATGATGTTTCTTTCAAAATTTGTGTGAATTTATAAATCAGTAAGTTACAAAGACTGTAATTCAGTAATTTACAAACATGAATTCATTCATATTTGCAGATATTATGATTTTGTCTTGGCCCTGCCATTACTTGGTCACACAGGTGAACCTCAGTAACCTGCAGGTTGGTTGTACTTGATGCTGTGTGACCAGGAGAGATCTGTGGTCATGTGAGATCCCTGGAAATGGTGCTCACCTGCACTCCAGGCTTGCAGGGATCTATACAGCCTGTGAGCCTGGGCAGGAGACTTATCCTTGGGTATGTAGGTGTACCCTGAGGGCTGTAAGTCCTGGCTTTTACAGAGAAAAAGGAGTTACTGTAGTAAAAGATGCACACAAGGCAGGAGCAGGAAAAGAATTCTTGCTTTAGTGCAAAAACTGCAACTTAAATGTCAAATCCAAAGTCAGACACAGCAGAAATAGAGAGAATTGCTGTAAGTGGGAGAATGTTCCAGACCATTTAGAGAACCCTCATGGAACCTCAAAGAGTGCTGTTCAAGTCAGGCAAAGGAAGCCAATTTTGTGTAAAATTTATTGTACTCTCTAGATCTCAGTAAAACTGCTGAAGTAGAAGACCTGAGGAGCTTGTACTATAGAGATATATGGTCAGGATTTCTGGAGAAGGGCTGAAGTCAGGAGTCTGACTATGCAATATCCAGGGCACCAATTTAGCTTCCCACTAATTTGAGGAGTTGGTAATAGGATTAGAGAGTCTCAACTATCTGTCTACGATTACCATAGGGCAGTGAACTATAAGAATCAACATACTTTTATTTTTTTAACAAACAATGGTATAAAATCTCTGTTTCTCTAAAAAATCCTCATGTAATCACCCAGTTTCCTGTCTACATGCTGATTAAAATGATGTAGGTTGAATTCTGCATTTGAAATTGAGAATGAGGCTCATTTTTAAAGTCTGCTAGAACCACACTTTTGTCTAAATTATCTGTTGAATTTTTGATGCAGAAGTGAAACACCTTTCAAAATGTAGTTCTGTTCCTGTTACGTTTTCACAAGTTTTTACAGAGAGAAATCCTAGTGGATGTAGAAAACAGAACTCGTTAAAATTATCTCACAAATTTTGATCAAATACTAGTTGTATGCTCTTCATAGGATCCTACTAGTTAGGAAACTCTTGGAAAAGTTCCTCTTATCTTGGAGCCATGTAAACATTTGTGACCAAGTTGTGGGTTCTTCCCATCTCATTCCAATCTTTATTAACCTTTGTTCTGTAGACAACCCATAGACCTCACAAATTTTCCATTTTAAAAGCAAAGAAAAGCCCCCCCAAATTACTGAAGATGACATCCCATATAGGGGGGTGCTTTTATACAGAGATTTCAACAGGAGGCATAAATGGAGAGAATATATTAATGTGTGAAGCTGATGATTTGTATCTCCTTAATTACTTGCAGGATGAAATGGAGAAGGTCACTCCACACTGCTAACAGTAAAGCACTTGGATTTTTCATTCTGAGTCTCCCATAGTCTTCCTACTTGATCCAGGACTGCCAATTCCCCCAAAAGGCAACTAGTCTTACAGAAAGGTACAATATTTTGTTTATGAGCTTTTTCACACTTTTGGGTGGGACATACAAGGAAAATGCACTGTCTGGTTTATAAGGAAAGTAAACATTATTCAGTGTAATGAAATTTGAGTCATGTGATGAATACTAAGTATTTTTTTTTGCTGTTCTTTAATCTCAGAAAGCTTCTTAATCTTAAGTGATTCATGTACTATATACACATAGCCAATTCCCATTTTGTATTGCGTTTGACTTCATTTTTGAAAGCACAGTTCTGTTTTGAAGAGGAACTGCTTAATCTAGTAACTTTTTCTGCAAGATTTATGTAGTCAGTTAACTTTAATGGTGAAATTTAGTTTTACTGTTCTTTTAGCTTTACTCATGGCAAAATTCCAACACAGGTAAATAAATATTGGAATATGTTTCTTTCTGTTTATCACCAGAAACCTTCTCTAGTTAAGCTACATTTCACCTAGATTTTTTTTTACGTCGGAGGCATTAGGGAACTGATTAATTGTGATCAAAGATGTGACATTGCTGAAGTACAAGCTGAGAGCAAAACTGGGATTTTAGAAGAGGTAGCTATCTAGAAATCAAAAATAAAATGTTTTCAGCAGACAGTGCTGGGAGAGCCTGTTTGACACGTGTGACAGACTGCAGGACATCACCTGTGCGCTGATGCCCGGGCCGAGCGGACGAAGGTCTTGTCTCCTGGGGCAGGTGAGGGGCTGGAAGAGGTAAAGGAGCGGTGAGATTATTACATCAGCGGGATAACTGGGGCGGTTCACCCAGCGGGGACATCCTAAACCAGACGCGCGGGACGGTCCATTCCGTGTGAACTCCAACAGGAGGAGGCAGGGAGGGGGCGGGAGCGGCCCCGGCTGCCCCCCGTTCCCGGCCCCTCCCCGCCCGCCCACTCGCCGCGGGA
>WEIV01014152.1:60959-84941 GCA_013390005.1 Calyptomena viridis | reverse complement strand
CCTGGTTCGAGCTGGTGTCGCCGCCCGTCGAGGAGTCGCCGGTGCGCGTGGAGCGAGAGAGCGGCGAGGTGACGCTGAGCGCGGCCCTGGACAGGGAGGCGGCGGCCGCCTGGGAGCTCGTGGTCCGCGTCCAGGAGCGCCGAGGTGGGTGCGGTGCGGGAGGGAGGGAGGGAGGATGCGGGGCCCGCGCGGCTGCTGCGCTCCGCACCCCCCTCTCCCCGCAGTTGGTGCTGCGGAAAAAGTTGCGAGTTACTGCGACTAGTTTTGTCCCATCCGTGAGTCGGAGGACAGCTTATGTCCCCAAGTGACAACAAGCAACTAACAGTGGCTTAGCATCAGTTGTCATATGTTGTTATGTTGTGAAATGTAGTTTTGGTGCTTTAAATATGTAAATTATTGATATTAAACCACTGGAGGTGGCAAGAAGCATTACATAGTCTAGGGAACGTGGATTGTAGAGCTGTGTGACAATGCTTGGAGCAAGGCGTTTAGCAGAATTTAACTGTTTCATCAGTTAGCGAGTGGTGTGGAAAATGTGTAACCAAAGTGTGTTACCTGTGTCAACTAGATGTTGAGGCACAGGACGTTGGATACACCACCCTCTAACACAGGAGTGTTTGCTATTAAAATGTTCTCTATAGCTCTCATCCTGAAAATGTCTCACGTGAAGCTGAAGCCACTGAGTTTTGAGTCGTTATTAAAGTTAAGTGTGGTTCACAAGCATGATGTAGGGTTTTGCAAGACTAGTGCTTCTCAGTTTAGGTGGTTGCTCTTTTTAAAAAAACTATTAGGAGGCCAATGTGCTCCATTAAAATGACACGTTTGTGACTTAATTTGTCATTGTTCACAGGTTCTTAAATAGAATAGCTAATTACATTTACTGATCACAATATTGCTTTCAAAAATTTTTTTAGTTTTTAATTGCCACCTTGGTTAATATGTTTCATCTATGAACATACAGATTAAGCATAGTTTAAATTTACTGGATGGTGGATATCTGTGCATATTTACCATGTCTTTTGTTATTTTCGTGTTACTTGTGATTGTAGCAATGTTCTGAAGATTGTCCAGAATGAGTATTCTAAAGAAAATAGTTATCATCGGAAATAAATTGGTTGGCCTGATTTCATCCTGGAAAGGTTTAGGAAGGGTTTGGCATTATGTGACTTGTAGTTGTTGTGAAAACGATTAACTTCTCAGCAGTGCAGCTGCTCGCAGTGATTTGCCTCAGCCACAGAGCAGCGCAGGCGGGAGAGATGAAAAGCTTCCCACGCGATTCCTTTCCCTTATCTCGTGTGTTTTCTGACTGAGGGCAGCCTATAGGAGCGAGAGGCAGTTTATTCCTTGGTGTCTCTTAAATCCCTGAGGATGCCTGCAGGGTTCTAATTAGTGCCGACAGTTTCAGTGACACGGATAGTTCCCCCCGTGAAGGAGGCTGCGGCAGCAACTCCTTTCACTCAGGTCCTGAGGAGCAACTCTCAGATCCTTCTCCCTTGGGTTTTGTCGTGCCTGTCGCTGTGTTGGTGTCAGTCACTCGCACTGACTGCTGTGTTCCAGCTTGAGCTTTGACTGCAAACCAAGAGGTTGGTAGACTAATTTCCGAAACACAGATCTCTCTGTGTCCTACCCTCACGAGCAAGGCTACCTGCCAAAGGGGATGTCATTGCTTCGAGGCAAAATCCGTGGGGTCAGTGCTGCTGAGTTGTTCACCCACTCTGTCATGGAGCTCAAGTTTCAGCCCTTTGTTGGTGTCACAGCTCCCTCTGTCAGGATCAAGCAGATGTTGTCAGAAGAGTGGTAGCCCCCGGTTACTGCTGGTCTCACCTTTGTGATCGTTCTGGCTCTTACCTGCTCTGGATATAGAAGTCTCAAATTGCCTGGAACAAAACTTGTCACTCTGTCCCACCTGAGATTTCATTTCCAAAGCAATGCTTGCTAATGCAGTTAAAAAAATCCGATACAACTTTTAGCTTAATTTCAGAGATTCTTTTTCACTATCTTCTAGTTTCACTAAGTAGTTTGGAGTGTTTTCCACTACTGCTAGTAGTATGTAGTAAAAAGAGAATACATAAGAAATATGTAGAACCAGGTTCTGACTCTCAGATTAGGTAGATGGCAGTTAATTGTGGAAAGTACAAATGGTATATTTCAGATACTGGTGACTTTAAGTTTCTTGGTTTAAAGGAGACTAAAATTCAGAATAGACTTTTATTAATAATATTGTTTTCATCAGTTAAAGGTTAATAATGACTTGATACCTTTAAAACTCTTTCAAGTTGCAGAATGCTTACTTTCTTATAAGAGTTAAAGTACATTTAACTGGAAACAGGTTAGGAAGTTCTGTCTCTTTCCTTACTCACAATCCAAACTGCAGTAATGTGAGAAAAGGTAATCAAAAGGATGGGAGAGAAAGATGACTAGCACAACTACATGTTTTAATTAGTCTGAAATAAGGAAGATACAGAACATGGCAAAAGCTCCAAGAGAAGACACAGTATTTACAGAAGTGAGCTCTCAGGATGAATTAAAGCATGGAGATGATTACACTGAGTCTTGTGAATAAAAGTGCAAGTTCAAGTTCTTTCTCCAGTTTGCTTACTTTGCTTTTAACGTTTGTGCTCACTTATTTTACATTCCAACAGCTACAGATTGCTAGTATTAATGCATATGGTATCAGGTGTTGATTTATGTTCAAGTGGTATAAAGTTGTATTAATTTCTTTAGTATTTTCTTTCACTTTCTCCTGATTCTTGCTGCCTAGTAACTGAGAACTGAAAATTAACTAGTAATTAGTTTTGTCATTAGTCCCTTCTTCAACCCAGGCAGTGATGTCAAGGATAAGACAAGATGTTCAAAAGCTTTAGCATATGAAGTCTACCCTGTTTTCCTTCATATTTTCAATGTAGTTTATTGTGATTCATTTGTAACGTGCACTTCATTACCTAAAGTGGTAAAGAATGCTTAAAAGCATTGTACCACAAGTGGTCCTAATGCATTTCTAGGAAGAATAAGTTATTTTATTTTTTGCCTGATGGAACATTCCCAAAATAGTAGCAAGAAGGCTGGTATATGGTAATAAGGCTGTATTCAGTAGTATTTCTTCCTCATTTGTGACAGCCCCCACTCTTTAGTTCATAAATGGGACTGTGTAGGTGTCCTGTTCCTCAATTGTTCTTCAGAGGAGTAAAAAGGGTATGTAACAGGATGTATGTTACTAATTCTGTTTATTCACTGTGTATCTTTGTGGTTATTTGATAATTTAGAGATGTATTTTAAGCATAGTTTTTATATTTTCTTGAGGCAGTAAGTAGTCACTGACAAGTATCAACAAGAAAATCTGGACCTATAGGTTTAATGGTGTGGATTGGAGGAGAAACAATTTTTAGGGCCTGGACAAGAGAGGAGATACTGCCTTCACTGGATTTTCAACTTCAGATGAGTTTGTTGCATAAATTCTTAGAAGGAAGAACCAGGCAGAAGTCAGTTTTAAGCAAGAGAAGAGATCACAGATCAGTCAAGTCTGATGGTTTCCCCAGACTGGCAGGACGTTACCTGTCAGATTGGGGCTGAGCCATTCCAACAGCAATGGCAGGTCCTGGAGTGCAGTCAGAGGTGATGGAGCTCCCTGGGTTTCACTGCCTGGGTCCAAGGGCAGCTCTGACACGGTGCTCATGGCACATGGCTCACCTGGGGCCAGACAGGGGGGTGTCACAGGCCTGTCTGTGGCCTCTGCCCCAGGCCCAGGAGCTGCGCTCACACTCGGGCCCTTCCCTGGGCTCTCTGGGGCTGTGCCATGCCTGGCTGTGCCCCTCCTGCCCTGACACTGCTCTGAGTCCTGCCTCACCTCTGTGGATTTGTCTGGTGAGCACTGGGCTGTTGAGTGAATCACTCTCAGGACCTGCTCTGCTCTCGCTCAGTGACAGGGAGGTCCCTGCCTTGCTGTCACCCTTGACTCCCCTTTCCCTGGACCCTGCAGAGCAGCCTGGCTTTGCTGCTCCTTGACAGTTAAATTCTGTGGTTTTTAGCAGCAGTTTGTGTGCTTTTGTCTTAGAGAGCTTAAATCACAGCATCCTAGAATGTTAGGGGGTCGGAATAGACCTTAAAGGTCATCTAGTCCCAACTGCCCCTGCCATGGGCAGGGACACCTCCCACTAGACCAGGGTGCTGAGAGCCCCATCCAACACCTCGAACACTGCCAGGGATGGGGCAGCCACAACCTCCATGGGCAACCTGTGCCAGTGTCTCATCACCCTTACAGGGAATAATTTCTTCCTAATATCTTACCTGAATTTCCCCTCTTTCAATCTGTATGCATTACTCCTTGTCCTGTCACTACAATTCCTGACAAAGAGCCCTTCTCTGGCTTCCCTGCAGGCTCCTTCAGGTATTGGAAGTTGTTATGAGGTTCTGCCTTGGCACTGGACAGAAAAATCAATCTTGAGAGATGAAAGTACTCATTTGAAATTGAAATATAGCCCAACAATCTTTACATTTTTCATAATTAGCAAACATTTTAGCCAACAGAAAAGAAAACACAAACTTCGTAATTACAAACCAAAGAGAGACACCAGGAAAACCTCGTACATTAGTTTGAGCCACAAGATGCTAAAAAGAATTCCAAAATTTCAGGGCTTAACTGCATGAGCGTGTTTTTTGGCACATGGTCCTTGAGGAAGAAATTGCTCTAGTGACCCCACTGATGACTGAGCCCTGGGTTATATCTTCAGTTAACCTTGCCTGCAAGGACTCATGGTTATGCTCACATTTTTTGTGGCATTTCAGATTTCATCCCAATAAATTTATTGGGACACAATGAAATACTCTTCGCAAAGGCATAATGCTATTTTAAGTTTTTATGCAGTGAACAGAAGGTAAAATTCCTTAGACAGTTGCACACATTAATATTTTAACATAGAGATAACATTTAATTTGAGAAGGAGCCATTATTATTCCATTAGTGCTTGGGGGAAGTGCATGAAAGATCCCGTCTCTAATCCTCTGTCGTCTCAAGCTCCCTTGACCTTACTTGATCCACAGGCATTAGCTTTTTAATCTCCTGTCTTTCATTTTTTCTTATCAGAGGATTCACCAAGGGTGGTGTTTGACATGCCTTCCAATAGTTAACAGAAGTCACTTATATTTTAAGTGTATTTTTCATGTTTAAATTGACATATAGAATGGACATACCCATTTTAGTAATATTTTCAACCTTGAAGGATTTTGTGCTTGGAAGTCAAGGATCATCTGTTTTAATTTTATCTGAGGCCTTAGTCCCTTACTAGCTGTATTGATTCTAGGGGGATCATCCCTGAGAATTAAGTAGCTTCTGGGTGATGTTTTGCCTTTTACAATTCCTATTACCTCTTTTATGAATTACAACCATGTTAACAGTTACACATCAAGCTGAACTTTAGTTGAAATCATCATCTATTTTTCCAGCAGATGTGTTTCATTAAGCTGCAGTGGGTTTCATGCAATTAAGTCAAAGGAAACTATACATTCTGTGTGCATTTGGGACAGCTATGGGTGTTTACAGGCTTGGAATGTTAC
This sequence comes from Calyptomena viridis, assembly GCA_013390005.1. Classification (NCBI taxonomy): domain Eukaryota; kingdom Metazoa; phylum Chordata; class Aves; order Passeriformes; family Eurylaimidae; genus Calyptomena; species Calyptomena viridis. The sequence continues at coordinate 79,391 of WEIV01014152.1, read as the reverse complement.
TGATTTATGGTAGAAAGGAATGTCTGGGGAAGCTATAGAGCACCATGTAGGTGTTTGATCAGCCTGAATGTTTTGAAACTACCTGCTTTCTGTTCCAAGCAGTCAGATTAAAAATATCTTTATGAGACTGCTGTGACTTCAACACCAAAGCTATTTAGATCGTCTGTTTATCATCTCAAACATTCAGTTTCTGCAAAAGAAATGAACTTTTTTTTTTCCTTTTTGCATAAGATCTACCGAAGTTTCAGCACTGATTTGATAATCTAATAGAAGGCGTAAATTATAGAACACACAGGCCAGTTTGGACAGGGCTTGGACCATCCTGGTGTAGTGGAAGGTGTCCCTGCCCATGGCACTGGGTTGGAATGAGTTTTAAGGTCCCTTCCAACCCAAACCATTCTGTGATTCTGTAATAATCCAAGGAAGTACAGTGGGCTCTGTTGGTGAGGCCACTGATTGTGGTGGGATTTTAATTTTTTTTTCCTTTCCTCCTTGGACATGAGAAACTACAGGGAAATAAACTGGATTTTCCCTGAGAAATTCTGAGGAAAATTTCAAGAGAACTTGCCATCTCACAGTGCCACAGTAGCTGTTACTGCTTTAGCCAAGTCCTCTTCTTATGATAATGCTTTTTGGCAATCAGCAGTCATTTATTAAGACACGTTTTGTTATTTAAGGATGTCTTTTGTGGTTATTAATTTAATTTCACACCTGAGTATGTTTGTTTTTTCTGTCTGCCACTCTCAGCAGATGGATGCCACACTGGGAAGCCCCTGATAACGTGGTTACCACCTTAATGTCTTTTAATTGGTTATTTTTGCTATGATCCACTCTGTCGTGATCACTGAGCTCTGATGCTTTCTTTACTTCTGTTTTCTGGTTTGCTTTAACTTCTGTTTTAGAAGCCAAATGATGGTAAGAAGCAGAGACATACCAGACTGTCAGTATTCTGTCTGCAAAAAAGATGAGGCATATTAGGAGGGAATGTGGGCTGTCCCCAGCTTGAGCCCATCAAAGTTATCTTTTTAGAAGGTTTATGTTTTATGAATGAGCAAACTACTGTACTTAAAAGTAGCCCATCATATACCTCAGGAATTTTCAGAAATGACAGGAGAGAAATGTTTGTGCATAATTGTCCTATTTTTTTGAAGGATATATGGTAGGACTGGGTACAATAACCAGTAGCTTTTATCTGATGTTAGGGTCTGAAAATGGGAAAAGAAATTTCTCCTGATTGCAGCTAGAGGCTTAGGGCAATAAGTTTTTTTTTCTGAAAATGTATCTTCCCAAACTTTATGTCAGTAGGTATTTTACATGAAGACGTATTATAGAGTGTGGTTTTAAAATAGTACAGTATGATATTTGCAAAGCCTCTTCAAAGCAGCAGTGTCCTCTCAACCAACCCCAGAATATTTCATTTGCAGTAACCCAAACAAATAACAAACTCCTAAGTTTTCAAAGAACATTTGTCTATTTAAGGTAAAGACTTGGAAGTTGGAGAAACTTAAAAAAAAATTGAACAACACAAAACAAAAAATAAAAATACCTAATTTGCTTATACATGTAAGAGCAATATTAACCCCGAGGCTTGCAATACTTCTAACACTCTCTTAAAAATAAATCTTTTAAAAATAAATTGAAATGACCTGAAAATGCCAGGAGCAACCTAGCTTCTCACCCATTATTGTTTAATCATGATAATGTAATACCTCTTCCCTCAGTACATTCAAGGAATGTATAATGTTTGTCCACAATTGTAGAGACATGTTCAGTCAACTACATATTCTCTATTGTCAGATTTTTTAAATCAGAATGTCTGGCATTGTCAGTTTTATCAATTACACTGATGTAGAGAAGCCTACTTTTTAATGCATATAAGGACTTTATTTTTCAAGTCTCGTCTTATGGAATTATCCATTGGATTTTTGAGAGAAAAGACAGTGATATAATCCTAATGCAATCAGAAGTCTGAGAATACGTTGGATTTCACAGATTGACAGCCTCTTTTATAATTTGACATGGTGGAAAGAGGTGGGTTTAGAGGCAACTCTGACCTACAATATTTGGAATTGCAGTCAGACTATTTCAGCATGCATGATTTTCAAGGCTTGGTTTAACCAATGTAACCTTCAAAAGTTGCTATTAACTGAATGATTAAGTACCAAAGCCCTCTCCTCCTTTCTGCCACCCTTGGTGTAACATGGTTGGTAGGTGGAAGAATATTTTTTTCCCTAGTTGCTGTATGAAATGACAGGATTTATTAGTTTGCAGTGTCTTTGTGCAACCCAGTGAATCTTTCTAACCAGTTGCAATACCAGGTTGGAGGAACTGGTTTCTGTTATTTTGTTGAAACCCTTTCCTAGACAATTAATGGTGAACACCACAGAAGAGGTTTTTTCAGATAAACCTGCATTTAGCAAAGCCATAAAGAACTCATGAACAACCTAAAGCAGAAAGGAACCATTATCCCATCAAAATACTCAATTGATTTTTGTCATTTTCAGTATGTTCTTCAATTTTGACAAGTCTTTAACTTGGACTATCTGAGAGGTTCATGATTTTAAGAGGGCTTTCTGGTCCTGCTAAATTCCTCTGTATGTCTTAAGTTTGATGTGAAAAAAAGCTAATTATTTTACAAGCTTGTGGCACCCTTTTTAATTTATTAGAAATTTCTCAAAGCTTTTTGCATGAAGAGTGTAACCTGGTCTTCATAGTATATGAATATTAAGGTTCTTTCCAGTTGTGACTGTTGTTGTTGTTTATAATAACAGTTTATTTTGTAACACCAGGGTGGTCTATATCTTGCCAAAGGGTCAAATTTCTTACTTTGAATAGTTAATTCAAAATATTATGTTTTCTCCTATGCATTTGATGCTGCCTTTATTAAAGCTCCTTAGAGTTTACACTGTGCTCAGTGAGGCACTGTCTGCCTTTTAATCGTGGAGATTTGGAGAGAGGAATCCAGCAAGGAGACTGGAAGCAGACACTGCCCTTGACCTGCACTGTGCTTTTCTGAAAGGCATTTGAATAACAGATTTTCATACTTTTTCTTGGAGAAGTGACTTCCTTTCAAAAAGGTGAATTTTGTCTTAACCTAGGAAGATTTTATATGTTGCACAAAATCTGTTATGGACCTTGTGGACTTGCAAGGAAAGTTCTTGGATGAACAGTAACTTTCCTAAATCAGTTTCCTCAGATATCTGAGGTGGCCTGTGGTTTTTGCATCTGTTAGAGTTGTAGTGCTGAAATTAGACCAGCACAGAATGATGGCAGTCTAAGAGCAGGGACACTGAGGTAAACTGTGACATCCTTTGGAATGCCTCTGCTATAGACACCAACCCTTGGATTATGTTGATGTGTGACTCTCATGCAGAGTATATTGGTAGAGAAGTGACTCCGTTAGCTGTGTGGATCCAGAAGTTCTTACACCCAGACCAAAAAAAAGATGATTTAGAGACTCTCTAATATTTTTTTTTTTAGTTACTTATTACCCTTTATTCCATTTTTACTATGATCAAACTTCCCAGCAAGTTACCTTATATTTTGCTTGTGGTTTTGTTTTTTTCCCCCAGAGGATGAAAATTGTGAGTGATGTCATATCATATGTTTCCTGTGGGCAGAAACTTGGGCCAGCTGGTGCATTACCCTGCCTAATGCAGTTGGAATTCAGAGTAAGGCAGTATAATAAATCCTTCTGTTTATCAGTTTTCAACCACAGATAAGCATGAAAAATAAGCAATTATAGATAGATACCTGTGATGAGGTTTCAGCAGTGGATGATGAAGATTGATTTTGGTGATGGGGCATGAATTGCAGTGCTGCAGCTTTTGTCAGTAATATTAAGTTAAAAGGAAGTAATTCCAACTGGAGGGAATATCAGAGAGAAAAAAGCAGACTTCAGGATGAGCTGCCCTAAGAAGGATTTTTGATGATACACGAGTTGACTCTAATAGGGAATTAAGCAGCTAAAGTAGGAAAAATCTCTGGACTAGAGTTTATAATTTTAGTTTTAGTTTTTTGTATAAATTGAAGAGAGCTGTAGAGAGGGTTTAGATTGGATAGTGTAAAGGGTGTTTGCAAATACATGGGAAAACTAATCTGCTCACAGAACCTGTTTTCATTAGTTTCTATAGTGAAGAAAAATAAGAGGAAAAATACTTTCTGAGTAAATAAAAAAATAACTTTACCCTTTTGAATATGAGGTGTTATTTTCTATATGACTTTTAAAAATACTGATTTCTGACGTAAGATATTCTAGTGTGATGTTACTGTTGTGTTTATGTGGAGCAAAGGCCATTTTGAGTTTTATCTCTTCTTGCTCAGTATCTGTGAGAAAGCAATTTAAATTTTTCTGTTGTCTGAATCTAGGGAAGAAAATCTGTCAAATGCAAAATCCACATGTGTGCCAGCAATCTAATTAGCAGAACCATTCTTTTTGTAGGATTTCTTTTGAATGGATGACATTGTGTAAGATATCTGTGGTGTGCCTGGCTTGAAAGTCAAGTATCTAGCATTTAATATTGAGGAAATTCTAATTGGTAGGGTGTTGCAAAACAGTTTGAAAATTCTTTTTTGGGAAATGAAGCCTGTATCAGATTCCTGACTTGGGATCTCAGTAATGGTTGAATTGCACTGCTGAATGCAGTGGCAGGTATCTCCACTGGTTCTCAGGGTCTGATATTGGGAACAGATAATTTAAGTAGAACCTCTCTGTGTGTTTGTAGGACTTAACCCAAATCCACAGAGGATTAGCAGTTTTTAAGCTGTTTCTGCTAAGATTTGAGTGGAATTGTAACATTTTATTTCTCCCATAATGTATCAATATTACTACACATATACTACTAATGAGCTGCTATTAATCATAATATATGAATGCAGATGCATAATAATACTGTTATTATTAATATACTAAGGTACATGTATAACGTATCTGCAAGATTTAGGGGGATGTTTTGATGGAAGGAGTCCTTGAGATACCTGAACTATTGAGAGATGTATGTTTCTAAAATTTCCTTTCATCCACTGTCTTGAAGCACAAATCATGTTCATAAATAAGAGAGAAAATTGATTTCATGTGCCTTGTCAAAACTGAGTTAAAAGTCTGGTTTAAGGTCCATTTTATTGGCAAGCAGCTGTGTCAGCTACAAAATGCAAGAGACTGCATTTTGTAATGTGTATGTCATGGTAATTACAATAAAGGAAAAACTTTGAAATATTTGCTGTCTCCATTAGAATGTGGAGTTACACTTAAAAAAATTATGTTCACGAACACGTACTTTGAAATTCTTAATGCATTGTCCTGCTAGACATACACATATTCCACATTATTGTTGCTGTCAGTCTCTTCAGCACATTTGTTGTCCTCTGGCAAGTCCTTGTCCGATCATGCTTCGTTGGACACCCTGATGTTGTTTCTACAAGTTGTCAGGTCACATTTGTAGGTCTCTGCAGAGAAGTACAGCCCTGTCCGGTGTTCCTGCCAGAGTTTTTGCTTTGATATATGGTATGCAGTCAAGGGAAAACTTACTTACAGTTATTTTCCTCCAGACTGCCTTTATCTGAAAGTGAAATCATGATGATTTATTTACTGGTTTTTATTAGGAATCAGATTGTCGGGGTTGATGGAAGAAGATAATATACCAATAAGATCTGTAAGGTCATATGCAGTGGGAATGTGTTCTGGCCAAGAGAGGCACTCAGGTCTGTCTCTTCCTTTATCTGCAGTGCAGTTCCTGCTGAATATCCTCACAAAATTCCCAAGATTATTCACATGTTTCAGAGGTAACCAACATATTGCTGAAAGCTTTGGTCTTGCCAAGGTGTCAAAATGACATTAAGGTTTCTTAAATATTGAAACACAAGTATCTGGAGGAATGTGCCAAAGTCCTTTTAAGTTTTGATCAATGAAGTTTGCTAGAGCATGTGAGGATTAATCTTCATCTTGATGCACTTTTTTCCTTACAAGTGCTGTTTCTCAGTTACAAATATGTTCTAAGTACTACCATATTAGTGTTCAGTGAACTGACATTCATTAAGTGACAAGAGGGGAATTTGTATCCGGGTTTGTTATTACTTCTTCAATAAAAATCTGTTCCTTGATTTGGACTTATTTTTTGATGGAGGAATACATGCATGATAAGAACATTAGCAGAACTTGAGACAGAGAGAGCTCATGGCTTGATTAGGATAGGGGTTTTGAGATTCCAGAGAGACAAACATCAGTAACCTTTCCACTCCTAGCAGGGTTACCAAGGTGGTGTTCAGATCCTCAATAGGTCTTGCTATTATAAGGGCAGATTTTCAAAGGTTCTTAACTCAGCTTCTAATTTAGTGCTTGCTATATTAAGCCTGCAGTTTGCCCAGGCAGACGAGGCTAATAATGGGTATTTACAAACTTCCACTAGACCTGTTCTTTTGAGAAGAGACAGGCAATTTTGGCCTTAACCTCTCCCTTTTGCACTTACTCTTTTTGGACAACATTTTTAGCTAAAGTCTTTGGAGTCACTGATCTTTTTTGGCACTTCTCATTTAGAACTTACCCTGGTGTGGGTTGCTGTAGTGGATTTCAACCTTAGACTCAGACCCATATCCAATATGTTCCCTCCTCTGCAGTTGCCTCAGCTGTGTTGGAATGATTGCCCTGGGTCTTTTGGAACACACGTGTCTATTTGAAACACAACTAGTTCTTTTTAGTATAGTAGTGGGAAATAATATCTATGCTGCTGCTTTTTACATCTTTTTTATTTTTAAATTTTTTTTCCCATCTCCTCTTGGCTTCTTTTGTGCTATAGAGGAGAAAGCAAAGCTGCTGTGTTCGTAGAATCTGTCTAAATCCTGAAGGGTGACTACAAGGAAAGTGCAACAGCAGTGAGTCTACTCTGATCTCATCTCAGTGTCAGTTGTCCTTTGTAGCAAGGCTGTTTGAGCTTATCTTTGGAAACTTTAGCTTCACATGCACTGTTTTAAAGAAGGTTTGTCTAGAAAACCTGGATTGAGCATCCTTACACTGGGCCTCCCATCACTTCTGTCTGCTGAAGTGCAGGAACACATAACACAGGTCATCTCACTTAGTCTGGAAGACCTTGTAGGTCTTGGATGTTCATGGTAACAATTTCTCTGTGAAAATGTCAGAGCACTTCCATGTTCTACAGTGGTGCAAGGCAAACCCAATACAGGCTCTTTTTCAGGAAACTGATCTCTTCTGTGACTTACTATTTGATGAATTAGAGACTTGCTTTTGCTCTAGGCTCTGTTTTTTTCATATGTGTTACCTTAAACTGTTATTGTATTCCCCAGAACATTAGATTCTGGATACAGGGTGTAATTGCAAAGAAATTAATTTGACTTTAACAAGTTAATGTCAATATACTTTCTGTTGCTCTTTAGAGAAAGAAAAGAAGACCATGTACTCACAGTTCTAAAATTCAGATGAATTAATACAGTTTTATGAGTTGAACTAAGAAGACCTTCTGTGATTTTTGGTTTAATGTTGATTTTTCTATTAAGAGAATTTGCTGGGTAAAAATAGAACGCACTCAAAGGTCTTGATAGATTAAGTCTCAGGAATCTAAACTAAGAAACTTACATTTGCCTTTGTTGATCACACCACTGAAGAGTTTTGTTTACAGCAGTCCCCTTACTGGTTGTTCATAGATTGCAAATGCTGATATGCTGTGCTAAATATGCCAGAGGGTAGGAGTGTCTAAGTATGAAAAGCTCGAGCTTGCAAGAGGCTGGTGTGAAGGATGTAGTAGTGCTTCTGTAAAAGTGAAAGGATAACATCAGTAAATGCACATCACACAGAGGAATGGATTTTAGTTGGAACATGGAGGTTTTTTGGAGAGGGATGTAATGGTGCAATTAAGGGAGTACAGCAGTTCATCTAAGTGGTTCAGCTTCCTGGGGGAATAGGCCTCCTTAGTAAGATAGCACTGTTTACAAGATTAGGTATTTTGGCAGCACTTTATATTTAGAGTCTTAAATACTAAGTTCTTTGTATTATTAATTAGATTTAAATTAAAACTGATAATTTTAGATGTCGCTTTTTGTATGCTGTTTCCATTCCTGTTAAGCTGTTTTGAAAATAAATGTCTGTATGTTTTCATGTATGTATAAATAATAAATCAACACTGAAATCAAGTATTAACACCATCAACTTTAAAAATGCTGACTTTACATCCATTATTAAACTTGTGGATAAGTCATGTTGTGAATGTAGATGGCTGTTGTTACCTGGACCACATTCCAGGCTGTGTCAGTGCAGTTGTACTGCCTTTGGAGTCACACAGGGTGTGAACGCATCACTTTTCTGGAGCCAGAGGCATTAAATATGGACTGTGTGAACACTCACCTTGGCTTCTTGAGCAAAACTGTTTACACGTTCAGTGCCAGTCTGCTGGGAGCTAGACCGGCCAAAAGGCCCCAGTTGTATTTATACTGAGCTCCCTGATGTTACTGATAATATTTATCAGTTAAAAAAACCAGTGATGGTGACCCTCTGTCACTGTCTTGTGTTTTCTTTCTGCCACCTTTTTAGGAGCTCTACTCTCTTCACGGGTTGATTTAATAATGGCAGAATTGTAATACACACTCAGGTATCGATACATTTCTGTTTCTCTGAGTGCCATTAAGTAGCTGTCTAATTATTTCTTCCTGTTCCTGTGGCCATAGGGAAGGACTGGTACTTGGTGCACGTGTCACTCACTGTGACAGACGTGAACGACAACGTGCCCGAGTGGGCCATGGAGCCCTTCCCGTTCCTGGCTGTGGTTTCCCCTGAAGCTGCAGGAGGTACTGAAGTGTACAAGCTGTTTGCTGTGGATGCAGATGAAGGGATCCATGGAACTGTGGAATATTTTCTCTTGGAAGGTAAATTTCAGCCGTCCCATTCTCTGTGTATTAGGTTTCATTATTGTGACTTTTTTGTCTCTAGTCCTCAGTTTTGTTAGTGAAAGATCTTCCCTTCCTCCTGCAAAAGATTCATAAGCCTTCAGCTCTGCATGTGAGAAAAATCAACTTTTATTGAGGGTATGGACAGATTCCTTGCAAAGTTTGGTTTCTGGCCAGATTGATCCCCAGGGGATGATGGTGACTGGAGCAGTCAATACTCCCCCAGGCTTTGGCAGGGGGTGGCAGTGAGGACTGCGTGTTTGAGATAAGGCAGGATGTGGAGGAATACACTTTGTTGGGTGGAGAGAAGGGTTAATGTTCCTATCCCTTGCAGAAGTCATGCTTCTGGTTCATTTCTAAGAAACTTTTGAAGGTCTGGGATGTGCAAAGCTGGTACAGACTCATTGCATTGATTTTTTTGAGTATCTCTTAAAAGAAATTAATGGCTCAAAACTCCCTGAGTAGAAGGGGAGCAGCAGTACCCCTCCAAAGGTGAGTTTGTTCCTCTTGGCCAAGACTCCAGTAGGGTATTTTTTGGTAAGGGATATTTAGGGTCAAACAAACAGCAAAGTATTGGATGATAAAAGAAATATGGAGAGAGACTATTTACAAGGGCATGTAGTGACAGGACAAGGGGGAATGCCTTCACACTGACAGGGAGTAGGTTTACATTAGATTTTAGGATTAAATTCTTGGCTGTGAGGGTGCTGAGACCCTGGCACAGGTTGCCCAGAGAAGCCGTGGCTTCCCCATCCCTGGAAGTGTTCAGAGCCAGGCTGGATGGAGCTTGGAGCCACCTGGGGTAGTGGAAGGTGTCCCTGCTCATGGCAGTGGAGTGGAACGAGATGGGTTTTAAGGTCCCTTCCAACCCAAACCATTCTATGAGTCTATGATACAGAAGAGTGATAATTGTCCAGAGAAGTAAAATGTAATTTAGGTATGTAATGGCGAATATCGTGAATATAATGACTGATTTCTAAGTTCTAAACAAACCTTTGAACTTTAGTGTGCATGCTGATCCTGAGCCAAAGCCAAGTAGGGTATTGAGACCATATTCTATTCTCAATTTTAATCAAGTTAAAAAAGATCTTGCTGACAGCAGTTTGTGGACCTGTTCTTTTTAGGTGGTGAAGACAGATTTGAAGTTGAGAAGGACACTGGCTGGATTAAAACAACAGGTTTGCCACTGATGAGGGACAAGGAGTACTTGCTGACTGTACTAGCAGCAGATAAACTCGGAAGCAGAGGATCTCCAGCCTCTGTTTCTGTACTTGCTGGATTTCGAGCACCACAGTTCACCAACATGTCCTACTTTGTTGCTGTTCCTGAGAGTACACCACAAGGAGAACCGTGAGTAACAGCTAAAAACAATGCTGTGAGATTGTGTCCCTGCTTTTAACTTCTGTTTGATCTCCACAAAGCCTTGGTATTGTTTGTGAATCATAAGTAGATACTGTGAGTAGTAATTTTAAGTCTCTTAATAGAAATAATCAAGATACAGTTTGATGGGGAGTTTTTTAGTCACCCTTTTATAGAGAAAAGTAGTATTGAATAATTGTGATTTCTTGCTTCTTTAAATGATATGGAAAGAATTAGTAATGTTGGTTTTGTCTTAATTTTCAAACAAAATGCAGAATACAAATTAGTACTGTTACATTATGGAGAAAGAAATCCTAGTGTGAAAGAATATATTAATTTTATGTGTCAAATTTGGAGAGGTGCCTTCTCCATCAAGCGAAAACTGGAAAAAACCCAAAAGACTCTTTCCTGTCTTCATCAAAGTGACAAACTGAGAAAAAATGAAGGTGCCACAGAACTTGTAATTTTATTTTGCAATCCTTTGTCTAACCATGTTGATTGAAATATCACAAAAAAGTTACTACTATAGATCCACTGGAATACTCAGTCACTTCTTTTCCAGACTGTTTTATTCTGCAACAAATATTTTGTCTTCCATTTGAATCAAAAATGCTTTTGTCTATTAAATATCTCCTTTCTGTGGCAATTCAAATGTTATTCATATTATATTATCTGTGACGTATTTTACTGTTCAGTCTATGACATTCAGTTTTACAGTGTCTAAATAACCAAGGACTGTTAAGGTTAAAAAAATAAATAGTAGATAACAAGGTTTTCTTAAAACTGCAATAGAATGAAATTGTACAGGCATAAAAGAAATGCAAAACACAATATCAGGTACTTACCTGTCTTGGGTTCAATAATGTTTGGAATTAAAAATAAGTTCTTTAAAACTGTTTTATATCACAATTTAGAAACAGGTTTGCCCACCGTAGATGGTACTGGATTAATCAGTTGGTCTAATTACTTGGTAATATCCAAAAGGACCGAAGTATTTAGTGTGGTTCTCACATCAGAAAAGGCTTGAATATACACAATGTACCCCGTGAAAGTGCATTTCTGTGGTGTGTTGACAAGAAACAGCCATGAAAATCCATTTAGAATCCTAAAGTTCTCATTTAAATGGAACCAGTTACACAAGTATGCAGGAGAACAGAATTGCTGCCATGCACTGGATTTCCGAGTTCAGGATTTCCCAATTACAGGCCCATTTAAGGCTGGGGCTGAGCAGAGGAGCACTACCAAATTTTTCTCTTCCTTTGGTCTGCCAGCTGTACTAATAAGCTATAGCTGCATGAGCAGGCTGAGCTGAGGAAATACAAAGCCAAAAAAAGAAAAAAAAAACTTTTCAGTTGGGTTGTTAAATGTTCTGCCAACATGGCCTTTGATTTTCAGTGCTGACAGGAGAGGAGAGGTGGTGTGAACATGCAGCCAGGGCAGGGAGCTGGAGGGAGGGCAAAAGAATTCCTGTTGGCAGGAACATGGTCCTACACTGGCTCAAACTCCCTGTGAGACCATGTCATAGGAAAATACAGAAGAAAACTCGGGTGAGATAATATCCTACAGCAACGTTTTCCAGTGGTTTTAGTGCACCTGAGGGAAGTGACAAGACAGCAGCATGGAAATACATGAGGGGAAAAATGAGTTCCCACAAAATGAGCTTTGTCTTATTGACTTGTAGTTGTCACAGGATCACACATGCTGGTGGATTTTCCTGGGAGCCAGAATTCTTTTTTCCTAAGAAACTTGCCTGATAAGGCAACAGACACTTGAGGAATTAGTATTCTGGTTTAAATCCTTTAAAAATACTTAGTTTTAAATTTCTTCTTTTCATACTACTGCAGGTGTTTCCACTTGAAGACTTTAAACACATTGGACTCTAGTGGGAAAAAGACAGTGCCAGACAAGAGCTAAAAACATGTCCTGTGTAAGCTGTAACACCCACACTAATAGGGTCTGGCTCTTATCTGTTTGCAGTTCTCCATTGGAACTTTAGGATGGTATGAGTGCAGCAGCAAACTTACTGTGCTGTTATTAAAATGAATCTTTTTCATCTTGCTTTATCTTTCAGTTTCCTGCCTGAAAACCATCACTGCTATAGTAGGAACTTAGGGTAGGCAAATATCAGCTGGAGCAAAAATTAAATCCTCTCTTCCTGTGTTTTTAATCCTTACTGTGTTCTGCTTCCAAGAATCCTATCTTTATCTGTTTAACCCCAAGGTGATAGAACCACTGTGTAACAAAATGTTTGAATTTCGTGTTTAGATACAGCTGTCACTGACTTCAGTGGGTACAGCTCTGAGGAGACCTGCAGGGTTGCACCATCCTTTCTGATATGCATTGTTTTTGTCATATTTTTCAGAATGTTGTATTATGTACTTGAGTCCTCTCTTTTTATTTTTTTTAATGCAGCTTTCTTACAGTCACTGCTGTGTCATATCAAAAGAAATCCCTGAGCTACAGTTTACTGACTAATCCTGGTGGTCTATTCAGTATTGATCCAGCAACAGGAGAGATCAGTTTAACTCGGAGTGTGGATTATGAAAGTGACCCACACCAGTATCTTCTTTTGGTCAGAGCACAGGAGAACGAGGAACAGTTCAGTAGTGCTGCTGAGGTAGGTGTTGCCTCCTGTATTTCCATTTCCCTTCATCCTTTTGGTTTCTGTACAGACTCACCAGGAGCTCCCATTTCTATTTATTCTGCTGTCCAATGTAAAAGTCCCTCTGCCTATGGGCAGATATTGAGGACTGGTTTAGGTACTCTTAGAGTTCACTCTTGCAGATGCTCTAAAGATTATTTTTGAGGGATTAATACCCCATCCCAGATAGGCCTTATCTGGGAAGACATGGAAATGGACGCAGCCAAGCCAGACATGAGGCTTTGTCTTACTTTAAACCTTCATAAAGTGTGATGTACCTTTGAGATCTTTCCAATTTAAAAACAAAGACAGCACAGAAAATTACTTGTTTTGTATCAAGAATACAAAGTGAACTTGTAAAAAGAGAAAGTAGTAAGAACTCTCAGATATTAAAAGATGATGGTTTGTGGTACTTTAGAAAGTTCATTCACAGCAAGAATATTTCTAAATCTAGTTATTATAGTTATTTGAATTCACTGATTCACTAGCTAGGAAAAGCATGAAGTATAAGTTTGTTCCTGCTGCAGGAAATAAGATGCATACTGTAGAGGGAACAGGAGACAGAATTATTGGGAGCAAGTTTGAGGAGACAGGGAAGCAGTTTGTCAATATAGCAAACACTGGCTGTAGCACAGCAGAGACTGATAGTTTCTATTGACCCTTTAATGTATTACAAGATGAAGAGTGGCAGAATACGACTTGAAAGAGGATTATGAGATGATTTTACAAATATATTTTGCCTAAGTGTAGTTTAACTTGTACCTGCTTTGCACTGATACAACCTCAGTAGTTGAGAGAGCAACTCTAGTTTACACATACCTGTTCTTTAGGGCTCGGTGGAGTATCCCTGCTCCATAGTGCAGAATGCCTCAGACAGCCTGAAGTGAGCAGGATGAACCACCATAAAGGCTAATTTACTCTCCTTACTGCTTGGAGTGTAAACAATGCAACGGTGGACTCATATTTCATATAGGAATAAGAAAGCATTTTTAAAGATGTTAAAAACAAAATTGCATTTTTTACTTGATTTACCCAAAGCACAGAATATGCCGAGTTGGAAGGGACCCACAAGGATCATCAGGTCTAACTCCTGGCTCTGCACAGGACCATCCCTGAGAGTCACACCATGTGCCTGAGAGCATTGTCCAAATGCTTCCTAAACTCAGTGCTGTGACCACTTTCCTTGGGGTCAGTTCCGTTTACATCTGATTTGTGCTGCTGTAATTGAATTCAGAATCTGATCTTGGAGATTTATGCTGTTAAAATGTAATATACTTGGCAGTACAGTTTTTCGTGTTACAAATCACAGAAGTGTTGTAAGAAAAGATAATGGAGAAAGGGTGCTTGGAAAGCAGATGGTCCATTTTCCTTTAAATTAGTAATAGGGAATAATCAATGAAGGCTGAGTGGAAAACATTGCTGCAGGGTCAGGGATTTGGCAATTTGTAGTATCTTGGAATGTAATATTTCAACGGTTCTCTGCAGGAAAAGAGCAATCTAAGAAAAATAGCTTATCTTATGTGCTATAGCTGCTGAAGACCTCAAGGATATTTTTTGGAAATTCTTCCACACGATATGATTAGAGCAATGCAGCTGTTCCTGTGATTCACTTTGCTGTTTTAATATTCACCTTTTCTCCATTAAGGTGTTGGTTGTAATCACAGATGTGAATGATTGTGCCCCTGAATTTCATCAGTCGATTTACAGCAAAGTCGGTGTTCCTGAAACAGTTCCTATGACAACTGCACTTCTACAAGGTTAGTACTCCTGAAGCCATTTGTTACATTCAGTGTGAGTATTTTTTCCCCCTCCCAGTAGTTAGAATTCAGTTCAGAAGGCCAAAATTACCTGTCCCAACATGGGTAGTTGCAGCTCTCTGAAGGCAAATGGCACCTTGTAGAATTGTCAGTTATTTACTATTGCCACAGCCCAAAACAATTTTGGGGGACAGGGAGACAAAAGAAAGTCCTGTGTAGGACTTTGAAGTAACAGAACTATATTTGTGGTTGGTGTGATAGCAGTGGGCTCATAGTTGCAATCTTGCTACTGTTCTTGAGGGAAGAGAGTGATGTTGGATCAGAAATTACGGACACCTCAGCTCACCTTTGCTGTCTATGTGGGCTTGCTGTAAGAATTCTGCTCTCTTGTGTTAAAACCCTCTTGGACAGGTTTTGTTTGAATGCTTGACAAAAAGACTTTTCTTCTTTCCAGTGGAACCAAGACCTTAAGCTTCAAGTGATGGTGCTCTGTAAAATATTGCAATGAAACAAACTTATGTCAACTAAGCAGTTGTACAAAGACCTTGTATTAGTCTTTAACCTTACATAAACTTTTTCTAAATCTTGAGGGAGGAAAAGGAAATTAAGCTACAGGAAAATTGCTTTTCCCTAGTAAATAGGATTTTATAACCTCCTACTGTTCTGCACAGTGATTTATCCTGTTCTGATGGTAGTTTGTCAGTTACTGTTCTGGTAACTGTGCTTTTAACATAGATTTTTGTAGGTTATTGATGAGATCTGACAAATACATAATGTGTATCAGTTGAATAATATATGTAAATATTCCATCTTAAATAACACAACGTGTGATCTGCCTGAATCATCTTAGGTCAGCAGTGTGGGCCAGGTGGGCTTGAGAATATACATCTCCATGTGACAATATTCTCTTGATATTACAGAGCTCTAAATCCATCAGACAAAGGCAAGATCTAGTGGCTGAATTCTCCCAGGGGCTTCACTTTTGTTTGGTGCTTTTTTTTAAAATTACTTAGTTTTAAGTAAAGGTTAGTTCAATAAGGAGCACAGGGGATAACACAGTTTTATAAACCATTTCAAGCACCATGTGCCTAGGCAAGTGCTACTACAGGTAGTAGTTAAAGTACTTAACATTCCAATTCACTAACTTTGGTCTACACAATGTCTTTCTCTTGTGTTTCACTAGTGACAGCCACTGACTGTGACTCCAAGGAGAATGCCCAATTGCTGTATTACACATTGAGTCAAGACTTCAGTATTACTTCCCATGGCACTATTTTTCCCGCAGCACAGTTGGACTATGAGCGACCCAACCACCTTTATGAGTTCATTGTTATGGCTGTAGACCAAGGGGAAGAGCCAAAGACTGGGACAGCAACTGTTAGGATTCATGTTTCAAATGTGAATGATGAAGCACCTGAATTTTCCCAGGCAATGTAAATACCTCTTCTTCAAACTCTGTTATCTTTGTCATTTACTGTTGCTTTTTATATTTTGGTTGAAGGGCTGATCACAGGATGGTTGACTGGCTTTTGTTCAGTCAAATCTGAGAGCTGGGCTGACAAATGTTATGATATTTTGACTCTGAGTCTCTCTTACTAACAGGAAAAATAAAAAAACTAGTATATGGACAATCCCTTTTGATAGATCTTGCCCTTATGTGTTCTCCAGTATGTACTGGAAGATATGGTGCAGAAATTTCAGATTATATGTTTCAAGAGGACCCCTCCACCACCAAAGGAAATCGGGCAGAAAAACCAGGCACCACAGTGTAGCCCTCATCCAGAGACATGCTGGAATTTTGGCTTTTGATTAGGCAATTTAAACTTAGACAGCCAGCAATCTGCATCCCTGCTTTATAGTTGTTAAAGAAATATGCTTAGATGACAGAATCCTAAATGACCACTGAATTATAAAACCACAAGATAAATTCCAATAAGTGGAGTTCACTCAATTTCACTTAGTCCCAAAACTGTGTGTACATATATATATATTTTTTCCTTCTAAACCATCCATAACCACTTTTCTTCCATAGTTGAGGCTAAGAAACATCTGAAGCAATGCCCAAAGTATTACAAACTTGCATTCATGTTAGAGACTTAGTAATGGAATTTCCAGTCAGCTTCTGCATCAGCCTTCTATTCTTAAAAGTAGAAGTTGCTCAGAACAAAGCCGAGCAGAGATTTCAGTGATGTTAAGCTTGGAGTTTAGCTGAACAAAACATCAAAGCTTTCTGACAGTCCTTGTTTTGTGTAAAGATAACCTCTGACTTCAAAATCTTGTGCCTTCCTTTCTTTTCTGAACATTGCTTTGGAGATACAGCTTGGAAAATTTGATCTTTCATAATTTCTTATTGATCTCTGTATATTTTCAAATACTAAACCAGGTTGAGTTTCTCAATATTCAACTGATGCCTGTTTTTCATTTATTTATTTGTTTTTGTATTCAGAGACATTGAATATTTATCTGGACCTGTTCCTAATGCTTTAATCAGAAGTGAGTGGCACTAGTAAAGATGCTGTAAACATCTCTAAAACACTGGAAGCAGAAAACATAGTTAAAAAAAAAAGCCAAACCCCTGCCATCTAATATTTGAAGTTTACTGAAGAATATGATTAAAAATGAACAGTATTTTATATTACAAAACTGCTCATGTGTGTATGTATAGATTGACATTGGAATTGAATTCAGCTCCTGGATTTCAAATTGTCTCTAGTTTCTGTTTAACCAAGCTTTGATTTTGCTTTGTCTTTCCTATTATGAAAAAAATCTTGGACCCAGAGGTGAATTTCAGCCATAACTTAGTTGAAATTTTCCATGAGATAGAATCATTGTGAACACACATAAATTAGAGTCTGTTGAGAGACTAGTTTGCAGTTAATGTTATGTTCTGTGACAGGCTAATACAAATCTAGATGATGATGTTGTCCTTCTAGCCCTTTGTTTAAATAGATTTACAATCCAGTATAAACTCAGGATTCCTTGCCACAAGCTTTCTTTCGTCATAGTTATTCTTTATCTCAGTTATGAAATGCTTAAGGCTACCACTCTGTTTCATTTTGACAGTTTTTACTTTCTCTTTTTTAAGAGACCTCTTCTGAACTCTTCTGTCCCTGTATTTCATGTTAAAAATTATCAGTATTACTGTTCATTTGCTTTCCAGATGCAGAGTTAAGACAGTGTCTTGAGGGCTGTGAGTGAGCTAAAGCAGAATAATTTACTTCTTACTTGATTGAATATAAAATTGGAGGAAGAAAAAAAAGCTGTTTCTATGAAGGCTTCACTGCAAACACACGTATCTTGATAGCAAAGGCTAAGGAAGAGATTTTCTGTGCATCCATTTTCTTTTTCCTTAAATTTTTTGCTCTTCTCAGCATATGGCCAGTGGGTCCATAAGCACTGTGAACCCCGTGGTGCACGTGTTTGGTGGATACAGCCAGCTGTACTTCCTTCTCATGGCTTTGGGATATCCACTGTGGACAGGTCTGGCATGTGCTTAGTCTGACCTATGCTCAATCCAGTCAGATAAAATAATAAATATTTGGGACTTTGCTAAAGCAGGGGGCTTTTCTTCTCCAAAGAGCATTAATCTTAGGCTGATAATGCCTCTTAAAAGCTTACAATGTCAGTGATGTGTCTGGACTTGAGAAGAGATTTTTGTAAAAGTGACATTATGCACATATCCTCCAGATTGATTCTTATCTAAGTCATGCTGGTGCAGAGACTACTCTGAAAGTGTTTGGGGGGCTTTTCTCAGAAAGTGCCATAACAAGCACTGCTTTAACTTAG
>WEIV01014152.1:2481-45008 GCA_013390005.1 Calyptomena viridis | reverse complement strand
TTCTGTAATTATTTTACTCACTAGGTATTTCTCTGCATTCAGGATGTGCATAAAGCTGGGGTTATTGAGTATATTAAGGGATGTACCTTCTGAATGCCCTTTTTGTTTTTTCACTTGGGTAACTAAGTATCAAGAAACTAATGCATGAAATATTTTTTGCAAGAGAATGCAGGATCACAGCATGGTGTTGATTTTTAATCAGATGTGATGATTAATTTATTTTAAAATGTGTATTCTGTAAGATCCAGTTTAAAAATAGGCAGAGTTTCTAATACTTGCTTTCAGTGTGAGAGTTGATGGAATACAAATCCCAAATTTAAAAGCACAGAATATGGAATCATTTCATCAAAAGTGGAAGGGAATTTGGTGATCTCCTTTGACAGCTAAATGTGAAAACCATGACTCGCATTAGTGGTTTTTTCTGTTAATTGAAACTTTGAATTGGATCCTTAATTCTTACTTAGACATTTTTTGTTCATATCATAAAGTGAGAAGGCTTAGAGCATAACTGTGTGCTGTTTGAAAGGAAAAAAATGGATGTGAATGTGAATTTTTGTCTGTGCTGTGACTGAGTTTAGAAGCTTTATGTAGCCCAAAATTAAAGACTGACTTTCTACCCTTCAGCAGCCCTGAGCCTGTTTCCATGTTAAGAGGTTACTGTTCCATAATAGTGGTGATGGAATGTTTCCATAATTGCTGATTACTGGCCCTTTGAGGTGTCACAAGAAGGTGCTGTGAGAGATTTTGTACAGATCTGATCCTGTTCCAGACAGATGTGTGAGACTCTGGAATGATCCGTGTGGTTTGTCACTTTCTATTCCTTACCTGAGCCCTGCCTGTGGTGACTATGCTGAACCCTATGGTTCAACTGCACCCTGCTTTTATTCAAAATTGGGAAAGTCTGAGTGGCACAAACATCTTATTATAAACTCTGCAGATTGTCAGTTCTGAGTGGAGGTGTTTCGGGTTGTTGTTTTTTGAGGTGGTTGGTTAATTCTCAAATTTTCATCCTGTAACCTTCACAATAACATTTAAGGCCTTCTGAATCATGTTAATGAATAAAATAAGTGCTCAATTTTGATTTATTAAGGTTCCTAATTGAAGGTTTCTGTTTAGATCTTTCAGATTAAATCAGAGGACTGGGTCTTTGCTGATGGTGGATAACGCTCCTCAGGGAATATACAACTTAAGAGTTAGAGTTTCTGATGGAGTTTGTCCTGATGTTATATCTACAGTACAAATCCATGTCAAAGAGCTGGAAAATGAAGCCATACAAAACTCGGCCACCGTGCGTCTGTCAGGTTGGTTTTATTTACTGGTGAGAGTTTAGATCAGCTGCTTGTTTAACTGAATGATTATGTGGTGTAGGTATTACAATATTGATACTTGATTCACTTCTCACTGTAAGGCACTTTCTGGTATGTTTCCATATTG
This sequence comes from Calyptomena viridis, assembly GCA_013390005.1. NCBI lineage: Eukaryota > Metazoa > Chordata > Aves > Passeriformes > Eurylaimidae > Calyptomena > Calyptomena viridis. The sequence continues at coordinate 43,574 of WEIV01014152.1, read as the reverse complement.
TTGAGTACAAAATAAATGGACAAATTAGCTTGTAATCTCCCAGTATTTCATGTTTATCTATTTGTGAATCCCAAACTCAGATGTGACAGCAGAGGAGTTCATAAGGAGAGATGAACGTGGCCAAACGAGACATGGAGAGTTCAAGGAGTTGCTTGCAAAAATGTTACCTGCTGGGCTGAGTGATGTCTTTGTCTTCAGTGTGATGAACAGGGGTGGACAAGAGACAGATGTCAGATTTGCAGTCCGTGATGGCTCAGCATATTACAGACCTGAGAAACTGCATGCTGAGATGGCAGCTTTTAAAAATGAGGTTTGTTTTCTGGGCTTATTGTGCATCTGTGGAATTTACCCAAACTCTCGAGTCTGCAGGATGTATATCCCAGACCTAAGTGGAAAAATATTCTAGATCTACAGATAAGGTTTTTATTGCTTCACTCAAGACAAAAACATTGTCAAATAAGTGCTTAATCCAATCTTTCTCTCTTCTTTTTAGTCCCATACCTGCAATTATTGAATGGTTTTACTGACTTCTGGTTTAATGAATATAATGACTTTAGATCTGCAGAAAGATGGGTTTCCATTCCCATCATGGGACAGATGCCTGTGTTTTCTCCAGTCAGTGTTTCATTGTGTTATCTGTCAGACTTTTGAATATGAAATCAGAAGAATCCCTAGAGGCCAAAGTGGAACCGTAGTACTGACAATGTCTTGGAAATGACAGCTTTTTGGACATTTCAGGTGCTGGTGGAAGTCCCCAAATCATCAGCTTGTGTTTAGACACTTAAGAGTTGAGGCTGATGCCACCCAGATGGAAATTCTACTGTACAAAGGGATAACACTTCATAGAAAAAGTCCTGCTGGAAGGAATGTGCTGTTAGAACAGTTACAACAGATGAGATGGAGACAACAAGTTCTGTGATTGCATTTAGCTCACCAAAGGATGGCTTTAAATCTAAAGTGATGCTTCAACTTTTTACTGTTATAAAGGGAAAATAGTTTTTAAATGGAAGATGTTTTCTTCCCCTTCCTGGTGTTCTGTAAGTGTCCTGCTCTCTTGGCAGGTCCTGCATGCTCTCTCACTCACTTATACAGGCACAGTCTGCCTAGGCCTTACTTGGACTTTTTTGTGGATTTTTTTGTAGTCCTGCACAAAGGCAAGATGCCACTGCTCAGCTTTTAACTTGCCCTGGACAAGGCAGCACTTCATGTGTTGTTTGTGCTATGGGGCCATATTTGGTTTTAATACATGGTGCAGTTTATGGAGGATTTTTCCCAAAGAGAAAACAGCACTTTCTATTTGTGTGAATATGGTGGAGTCTTCCTGATTCTGGGAACCAAACAGGGCTGTCTTAACTTACCATCTGCCTACATCTTGCTTCCCTTGAATAGCTGGATTATGAAACTCTTCTGAGTGACCAGGGAGGAAATGCCAGAGACAGAGAGTATTCATGAGGGGCAACAACTGCTTCTTTGCATATTTATTGAATTACTGCAACAATGATACAGAAAACTGCATAGATTTCAAATATTCTCTGCCATAATATATGACATGTGTATTCATCAAAGTGGTAACAAGGGAATTGCTTCACATATTTTAATGAAAAAATATGTTTGTATTAATTATGTATCACCTTTCAATATTTAATGAATAGCTCTAGTAAGCAATCACCAATAGTTTAGAGGAAAACAATCATAGCTGGAGAATTTGTCAGTAGTTTTTTTATGTGTTTAACTATAAATATAGAAAATAAGTAATTAGCACTGGAATTATTCATTGAATTGCTCCATACATATGTTTGCATTACCTCCTTGGGATATAGTTTTACAACTGATATTTTTATTTAGCAAAAAATAATCCATCCTCATACTTCAAAGGAGCCAAGGTTGTTCATATGGAGTTTTTCTATAACAGTATTACATAGATATTTAAATGCGCATTACAGACTCCCACTAATTGTGATAAGTGTGGGCAGCAGACACAGAACTGCATTGACAGGATGCATCATGTCATTATAAAGTGTATTTTGTGCCTTTGGGGACATGGTCATCAATACATGTTATGATATTTCAGAATATATGGGCAATTGATTATAAAGGTCGACTTGAATAGCGTGGTGAATTGAGATGTCTGCACAAGTGAAAAAAAAAAGCAATGTAGTATTTTTTTCTTTGTTTTGATCTTTTCAAAGATTATTTTTAAGGTATTGCCATACATTTTGTAATTTGGAAAAAACCCTTATTAAACATATGAAGTTCTAGTGTTGTTAATTTTACATTTGTACCTCAGTGGGTACCACTGTGGGAGTAGTGAGGTCTCCTGCATTCAGGTTTGGGCACTAAATGCACATCTTTTGAGTGCAGTTGAATCACCAAACAGAAATCAAATTGTCAAGCTTTTGGATAGGCATCTGTGCAAAATCCCCGAGCAACCAGAAGGAAGAAATCAGCTGTGCCAGGGAACGAACCTTGTGGTTGGTAACTTAGTCCAGTGCTTGGGCTGAAGGACAAAATGTCAGGAATAATGGCAGCCCTGCCCCTGCCTCAGGCATCCTGGGAGCAGCTGCTTCCCTTCCGTGTGCTCTGCTAATGTTTCCTCGGCCTGTTTGCAGTTCACAACTTCTAATCCAGAGACACTATTTCTGCATTACAGACCTGTGTGCACACTGGGGCTCTTCTCTCTATTTGGGTACTTGGGCTTTCAGGTGCCACAATTTGTGGAAAAAAATGAGGAGCTAGCAAAGATTAATGTAGCATAGAATACAGTATCCAGTATGCTGACTGTGTTTTGTTTCAGACAGTTTGACATTAAATGTAAATTTGTGTGGCACGAGTAATTAGACTAATTCTGATTGCTACAAAATTGTCTTGTTAGGTTAGGTCAGGCTCTGTGGAAGTGATTATTGAAAGCAGCACTGCTCTGTATTTTCCCTTGTCTGTGTCCCTGTGTGTGAGAGAATGTAAGAAACAGTTGTCTGGGTGTTGGTCCCGAGGCAGAACTGATCCTGGACTGAGCTGAACCACAGCTCTTGGTATCAGGGTGCAGAGAGGTGTGACACACATGACATGGCTCAGAAGGTGCAGTATCACTGCTCCAGAGCTTGGATTCTTGGAAATTATGTTAGTAGGCCAATCAAACAATTGTATTTGCCTTTATTGTGGGGGATGTTACTAATTAATGCTCAAGAAACTAAAGTATTCCATTAAGTCTCTGATGGCTTAGATGTTTTAGAAATTAGAGTCAGTAAAAGCCTTCATTAGGATGAGAGTGGTGATGTGTTCAATTGTATTTTCTCTTAGATCCAATCAGCTTTGCAACTGAACATTTCCCAGGTCGATGTGGACGAATGTAGGAGTGCAAACTGTAGTGAGGGTTGTACCAACCACCTCCGGGTGAGCGACATTCCGACGGTGGTGGATACCGGGAGTGTGTCGTTTGTGTCCCTCACAACCACCGTCCAGGCCTCCTGCTCCTGCTCCGCCCGGGACCGGCTCCACCAGCCCTGTTCCTCCTACCCTGGGGGCCCCTGTCTCAATGGTGGGGTTTGTGTGGACACTTTGAATGGTTACAGGTGAGCAAACTTGTGTTGCGAAATATCTTACCTTTTTTTTCTTCTATTGAAGTGTGGAGTGGCGCTTACAAGGTACAGGTGTAAAATAATCATAAATGTACTTCTGACTGGAGGAGAAACAAACACTCACAAGTGCCCTGCAGTGTAAACAGGGTCTGTCCTAGGGACCCCTAATGGTGCTGTAGCCTGAAAGCAGTGGAAATAGTGAGTAAGAAAGAAAACCCTGGGGAAAACTCAGTGCTGTAATTAACATATGTAATTTTTTAAGAGCACTTCATTCAGCATGAAGGCAGGGGTGCTCTGTTTTTTTCCTTTTTCACAAGAGTAATAATAAAGGTGAATATCAGTGGATGTACGAGTGAAATGTAGTTTAAAAAGCAGGTAATAAGGAGCTTAAAAAACATCAGATAGGAAGCTTGCTTTATTATAGCATCACCTGGCATGTGGCAGCATTCCCTTGGTGAAATTATGCTAGTTTATTCCACTTGGGAATTAGCCCCACTGAGTTTTCTCTGTAATAAATTGATGTTTGGTGTTCTGTGTTAGTTATTTAGGGAAATAGTTCATAATTTTCAAAAAAATGGCCTCAAAAATACTTTTTTTTTTGAGGGATAGTATAGAGAATAAATATTTTCTGTACTCTTAGTGTAGTTTAGTAATTGCCAAGCACCCCTGATATTCTGCTAAAATCTTTGTTTCAGTGATACTTTTTTACTGTGATTTAAGTGCTGCATTTGCTGCATGTAAAACCAGAAAAACCAAAAAAGTTGAACATTGGGGAATTTTGACTATTTCTTTTGTTTGTGGTCTTTCAGATGTCTGTGTCCTGCTTCCTTTCATGGACCAGAGTGCCAGCAGACAAAGCACAGTTTCCATGGAAATGGTTATGCATGGTTTCGTCCCATCAGACCTTGTTTTGAAAGCTCACTCTCTCTAGAGTTTATCACTGTAGTTCCAGATGGACTTTTACTGTATAGTGGTCCTCTATCAAATCCAGAACCTGGGAGTACAGAAAACTTCATTGCAATAGGTACTTCTGCCAAAGTGTGTGGAAAAATTAAATGTCTTCTGGGAATGGGTTGCCTGTGTAATAGTTAGACTGTGAATTCTGTCTTTCTGTTTACTGAGATAAATTATTTTCTGGTTTGAAAATGTTTTGAAACATTTCCTAATAGGCCTCTTCTCCTTTGATGTCTATTTTTGTAGGCTGCACTTATGGTGGGTTTAGGTGCATTGCAGAGTTGTAGAAATGAAGGGGAAAGCAAACCAGACAGGTTGATATATATGTAAAAAAATAATCCACCTAGAAAAACCATAGTGGAATTTAGGTACTTTGAAGACAGGTATTACATGATTAGTGCAGACTTAGTTGCATGCCATTCTTAGCTAGTTTGACAGGAAAAGAAATCCACTTAAACTTAAATTTTGGGGCAATTTTTTCACTTTTTTTTAAACAGACCAAGATTTTATGGATAAATTCAGCCCCACATGCTACTGTATACAGGAAGGTTCATACACAAGGAGATGTCAGTGCTTTATGTTGACACATATTTAGAAGGTTACTACTGCTTGTTTTTTGTGAATTAATATATAAGATGCACAGTATAATTGGCATTTTGTATTATTTTAATCAATTAAAAGGTAATGTGATTGAATATTGTTAATAATTTACCTCTTTTTTTCCTTGCTTTGCACTTACTTGTAAATTTGAGTTGAAGATGGGAGTAAAACCTGCACATAGTAATTGCTTTAGAGCATCATAAAGTTGCAGATTGCTTATCAGGAATTAGTGTTTTGACAGAGAAGTGGCAAAATCTAAAGTATAAAAATAAATACTATAAAATAGATACTATATTGAGTATTTCTGGATAACAGAAGACATAGAATATAATTCTAGTTATTTCTGTAATGAACCCCACTTCATGTGACTAAAAAAACTGTTAAATCAGCATAGTCACTAACTCCTAACATATCAAAAATTGAAAGATTCTTGTAGCTGAGTTTAATTTCTTGTCCATGCTGTGTTAGAACTTTCCAGTGGTATTCCTGTGCTGAAGATGAGCCATGGCTCAGGTTTGGTGGTGCTGCAGTTTCCAAGTCATCTGAATGTAGCAGACAAGAAGTGGCATCGGCTCGAAGTCAGAACCAATGGTCAGGTCAGTTTATTTGGTTTTTTTCCACATCAGCTTATTTATATTTCCAGTAGTATTTCCCTGTGAAGAGACAGGAGCGTAGAAAGAACAAACTGGGTAATTCTAAATATTGTTCTAACTTCAGATTTGATGAATAATAGAAATTTTGGGAAGACCTCCTTGTCAATTCCACATCTACCTATATTGTAATTCATATTCCGTGATCAGAGGAATCTTTTTTGCCTTTTTAAGCTCTGCAGCAGCATGTGTGGAATGGGCATAAAAGCTCAGTTGTAACTGAAATCAATTACCTGTGCACAAAAAGCAGTTAATTATTTATATATAAATGCAATTCCAGGTCTTGTGTAAGTGGTTGAACTACTTAAAAGCATAAATAAAATGCAGAGGTAAGTGCCTTCTTTTGCTAAATGGTTCCATTTTGGCTTTACTGGTAATTGCAAGATGCAAAACTGAACAGGGAAAAATCCCAACCCTTTTTACCTGACCGTATGCAAGAAGAAACAAACAAATTTTGCTACAACTTGTTTATTGGATTTTACAGCAGTTGTTAATTCAGTAACGCTGTGTTTTGGCGCAGGACGTGCGGTTCACTTTGGATCAGTGCAGTGCAGCTGTTGTTTCAGAGAGAGAGGGGGTTGGCAAATGGCTCTTCACCGAAGATCGTACAAACTGTGAAGTCCTTGGGTCTGTTCCACAAAGAGCAAGGTACATTTCTAGAGATTGCCTGAAAGACACTTGGCTCTAAGGCCTTTGAACATTTTACCTATTAGATTGAAGCCAAGTTGTTCATGACTAGGAGCATGAAAGCATTTCCTTTTCTCTAAGACCTTCTAGGCCAAGCCTGGACCTTAAAGCACTAAACAAGTTTTAAGGAAGCAATCAGTCTTCCTCCAAGTAGTGTTGCAATACTGAGTGACAACCCCAGAGCACTGTGGGGTTAACACTGGAGCTCTAGTGGGTCCTGTGTACCATCCCTTACCCACAGATTTCTCTGTTTATCAAATCACTGTAAGCCTGCTCTTGAAAACCTCATGAATTTAGGCCAGTTGACTTTTTAATTGCAATAACTTTGTATCCTCAACCAATCTTACTGTCTGATTGGTGTAAGTCTGAGGGCTCCTACTGACAGCCTTGGTGAACACCTTAAGGCAGACTAACACATCAGGGTCTCCAGCTGATCCAGGGTTCCTGCCTTTACAGCAGAGCCAGAGGAAGTGCACATATATCCATGCTGTTCTCAGACTGGTGCACTTGTATAAACTGCTGACTCAAGTAGGCTGCTGCTCCTGTGCCTGATTGTGGGCTGCAGGGTCTTGTACTGAAACCAAACCCACCTGCATTTGTTTTCCAGGGAAGGAATTCAGCCAAGGTGCTGCTGTAGTGACTGTGGTGGTTAAAATTGCTTGTATTGTTGGGTCAGCCCTTAGCCTCAGTCAGAATGGAAAAGTTGGAAAATCTGATTCCAGAAGCAGTTATTACATTCAAAGTATAATTTAGTCGTAGAATCATAGAGTGCTTTGAGTTGAAAGGAACCTTAAATATCATCTTGTTCCAGCTCCCCTGCTGCGGGCAGGGACACCTTCCATAGACCAGGTTTCTCAGAGCTCCATCATCCTCCCTGGGACTCACTCTTGCTGCCCTGGCTGATGATAGCAGCTGGGAGAAAGGACAAGTGTGGTGGAGGGCTTAGCTTGGAATCAAAAGATATCTCAGCAAACTGAAAATTAGACCTGGAAATACTCTGTTTTTTCCACTACAGCAAAGGGCCAAGTGTTACACGTAGGCACATGTTGCACGGCCTCACAAACAGGGAGAGAGGAACAACTGCTGAGTGTCAGTAAAAGGTACTGCAGTGGTAGTTGGAAAGTGAGTCAGCAATGCCACATTAACATGGAAAAGGTGAACACTACACCTCAGCATGTGTGATACTTTAATATGTGTACATCCCTAAGGCATGGAAAATACTCTGGTTAGCACTGCTGGGCTTTGAATGGAGTCCTGGGTCCAGTTTGTGCCCTACAGTGCAGGATGGACAGGGACCAGCTGGGGATAGTCCAGAGAAGAGCAATGACTGTAATCAGCTTGTCTTGAGAGTAAGACCTATCAAGAATGAAGGAATTGAGGTCAGTTCACTGAAAGAAGGGAAAACTGAGGAGAGATATGATAAGTCTTAGTGTATATAAAAGAATGGTACAAAAAAGATTTAGACAAGGTCATTGGTACAGGGCCTAACGTTACAGTGAGGAATCTTCAGGTTATATTTTAGGGAAACCTTTAAGCTGTGCAATAGATAGTCCCAGCAAGTGTTCTGATTAGCCCTGGGATTAAGCCTTGTCAGCAGCTGCACGGAGCCCTCCTGGTCATGAAAGAAGCACACAAAAATGGGAAAAATATAAGAACAAATGAAAATAAAAGATTGAATCAGAGACAGAAGATGATAAAACAGTTGCATTCTTTTATCATTTTATAAAGCCACTGTTGTCTGGAAATGCAGTGTAGACATTTATTTGCCTTATATAATGCCTGTGTTTGAAGATAGATGCACATCTACTTTTATTATTTATATGATTTTTAAAGGTATTTGAATGTCAACCATGTTCTACAGCTGGGTGGTGTAAAAGAATCCTTGCCATATTCCTACCCACAGTTGCTACACAAACATTTTTCTGGTTGTTTGCGCAATTTCATATTGGATACTCAGGTAAGAGCAGTGTAACATTTGCTTTAGCAAAGCAGCAAACTTCTTTATTAAATTTTTGGGAGGTCTGTATTATAACTGAAACTACTGCTTCCATTAATGTATTCAATGCCCATATGCATCAGTGTAAAATACAAGAAAATGCTGGATTTTTCTGTCATAGTAGTAGACTAACTACCTTAAAAAGTTATTTCTCAATTACAAGCAGATGTATTAATGAGCCAGGAACTGTGTGTTTGTTTATCCCCTGCTTCATGCAGCTGTTTTCCAAGCTTCTTTACTTTCAGGGAACTTCTGAATGGCAGTTGTATAATGGTATATTTATGCCAGCTGTCTGCTTTGTTTAGGACATATTAGGGATTTTTGCTTTCATAGTCAGTTGAGTTTATTCAAAGGCAAAAAATGTTCTCAGTAAAATAAGTTGAAGTCTGAATGTCAAAAAGCAAATGTAGCAACTTCAGCAATGCAGATGAGGAACAGAGTGAAGTGGTGCAGCTATTTCTATTTAGAAATGAAGTGTTTCTTGAATAATATTTTGGTGTCATACAATTTTCTTTTGAAGGTATATGACCTTCAGTCTCCTGCAGAGTCCCTGAATAGCATCCCTGGCTGCACATTTACAGATGGGAGCTGTGAGACCATGGGCTCTTCCTCCTGTGGTGTTCATGGGAGATGTCTTGGAGACTGGGGCTCGTTTGCGTGTCACTGTTTGCCGGGTTACCACGGATATCGGTGTGATAAAGGTGAGGCTGTTTTTCTCTTCCATTATTAGTAGGCTGGTAAATTTAACAGTACAGAAAACTTCACATATCTGCAGGTAATGGTTGCTGAGCTGGTTCCTGATGTGTAAAGCCCTGTTTCAGTGTAGTTGCCTGTGATTGTTACTAATTTCTTTTCCAATTCCCTTTGAGAAACTGCTTTCTTGGTATTGGATTATTTCTTTAATCCTGAGAGTGTTTGTGCAGTAACTGCATAATGGAGAGACTACGTGACAAAAAAAATGTGAAAAAAATTAGTTGATTTCATCACCATTTTTTGCATCTGTTTACACTTTCAGAACTCTCTAATAACCTAAAAATGTGAATTTGCCAGTACCACTTTCTGTGCAGAATTAGAACCACAAAACTGAAATTAGAAATCACTGCTCTGTTGGTGTCAGGAAGGGACTCTCCTGGCTAAGGATCTATGCTTTGGGAATAGCAGGATCTTTAGCTCTCATGGAGTCAAAGTTTGCAGCAGAAAGACAACTATAAAATAGCAGATTGTGAAATTTGGGTGTGGTAAGTAATACTTGGTCTGCTGCCTCTTGTCTTGGACAGAGCTGCTGCTTTCCTGTTGTCATCCCATGTGAGCATTGTAAGGAGGAGTATTAGCAGGGAGAACACCTCTTTACAGGGGAAGATAAGGTGTGAGTGTGACTGGGGAAGCTGTGGAAATAAATAAAAGGGCATGTCCCAGAAGATGTTATCTCATGGATTCCTTTTACTTTCACCCCTTATTACAACAATGAGGAAAACAGGACTATTTGCCTCTCCTCACAACACGGTTTCAAGGTTTTCATCCCTTTTAGTTGCCCAGGAATACACGTTTGAGGCGGGAGGGCACATGCGGTTCCAGCTGCCCGTCAGTGTGTCTGCCCGCAGGACGCTGCTCCAGGCCATGGTGCGCACTCGGCAGCCACACGGTGTCATCACCAGCGTGTTGTCCCGCAGGAAGGACGAGCACATCACCCTGCAGGTGAGCAAGGCATCCGAGACACGAGGGAGTGGTGGTACATCAGTGCCGGGGGTAGCTCGGAGAAACTTTAGCTTAAGAGGTGGAAGTAGGGCAGGGAACCTTATGCTAAGCACAAACACTTTGGAATTTGTGTTATGGACACATACAGATCTGGTTCTTCCCTTGAGATATTAACCACACTATGGTTGGATTTCAAAAGAATTGATTGCCAGTTGCAGTGAAATACAGTTTCTGTACAGAATAGGATGAATAAGGTGTGTACCCTGGTGTTCTGTTTGAGCCATGTGGCCAATTCTGCATTGCTCAGACTTTGCCAAGCAGGTGCCAAGTAGTTCTAATGATGTCAGGCTCTCAAAATTATAACCTTTTCATTCCATACACACCACTGAACAAATCACCTCTTCAGCCAGCTGTCAGTGTAGCTGTAATACACCAGATTCTCAACTACTTTGAAGAACCCCATAAATTTCTGCAAGATAGATATAGGGTAAAACTACTCCAAGTGACTTAGATTCTACTCTGTGTACACTGCTAGCAGGCTTTAGGTTGTCTAGTTCAGTAGCACCTGAAGTATTGCTATATTATACCTGTATGTGCAGTGTAATCATATTCTAAATTTAAACAAATGCTGTAAGATTGAAGTTGCAGGTCAATACCAAATGACAAGCAATGACTTCTCTTTTCTTTCTTGCTATTTGTTAATTATCCACAAGCTTGTTCAGGGAGTCTTAGTGGTCTCCTACAATCTGGGTGATGGAGACTATTCTGTAAGCCTTCCTTCCTACCACATTGATAATGGTGAATGGCATCATATCACACTGGAGAGAAATGAAAATGAATTTACTCTTCGCCTTTATGAAGGAGGTGGGAAGAGAGAGGTCATGAAAGCAATTGGAATGTACAAAGAAATTGTGATTGACCCCAGCAGCTTGGTCCTTGGAAACACCTACCCATTCAATCCAAACAGGAGTTTTCAAGGTAGGAATTCTTGATCTCACTGTTCAGAATATGGACCTGTAAAAATGCAAGGCACATGGGCATATTGCAAGAAGCTTTCTTGTTTATGGAGAGCCCAGAGTACACAGATTTCTTGCATGACACTTTGCAACAGGGACAAATAAGCTGTTCTGACTAGGAAAAGGTACAGCAGGGAATTGCTTGCAAATGTGGTCAGCTACTGGACTTGGAACAAAGATGGTCACCTCTTCACGTGACTGTAGAGTGTTTGTACCTGGAGATCCACAAGCTTCTCCCAGGTGGACTCTGGATGGCTTGCTGTATTAGATACACACAACTGCTTCAGTGCATGGTTCTGTCCAGTTCTGTCAGTAGCTCTCCTTCCCTACCAAATACATCTGTCTCCATGCTGAGTGTTTCCATTTTATATGGGCATTGCATAGCACACACTAAACTCTAGTTTATTACCTTTGTATTATTAGAATTTACACTCAGTTGAAGCGTTAACTAAAATTAGAAATGGTTTATTGAAGTAGCAGATCCAGTCCAAAAATGAAGAACAGTGCTATGAAAGTCAAAGTAGATTCAGTCCTGGATTTAAACTTTGGTAGCCTGTGTCCTTTGTTAAACATAAACTGCCAAATCTTACAGCTGCTTCAAATCATTCTTGATGAATCGCTTTTAAACCATCTCTCTGTGCCTTGCTGCAGGATGTATGAAGGATGTCAGATTTAACAACTACAGAATCCCTCTAGACACTCATGGGAACGAGCTGGTGTCAGTACTGAGTGCCCAAGGTGTCAAGGAAGGCTGTTCTTCAGAGGCCTGTAGGAATAACCCTTGTAACCAGGAATTTATTTGTATTGATTTGTGGATGATGCATGAATGCAGGTAATTGGTGGAAATAGAAGCACAAAACCCTCCAGACTGAGGGGGGAGAGGGTGGGTGCTGAAGTGCAGCTTGATGGCTGCCACTGGCAATCTCATCAAATCTGTGGATGCCTGCACAGACAGCAGGTTTTCCTGTCCTTAGAGGCACCACCCTCAGCTGATGTAGACCAGCCTGGCTCCAGGGATTCTGTAACAATTTCACCCACCTGCCTCTTTTATTAGTGTCTGACTGTCCCAGGCTGTCACCTCTGTTCCATTCCAGGCCACTCCAGCTGTGCTAGAAATGTTGCACCAGGAGGCTCAGATTCTTGTGTGTGGCTGGGGTTAGGACAACACTAGTTCGAGTCAGCTGTGCTGTGCAGATGTACACATTCAGCATTCTTGACTGCCACTGTCCACACCAAGTGTTTTCTAACTTTGGAAACACAAAAAACGTAGCAGAGCTCGTCCTGCCTGGTGAGAACCGCAGACCCTAATCCAGCTGTATTTCACAAGGATAATCTTGGAGAAGCCAGTGGAACTCCCCAAGTTCTGAAAGCCCCAGATGTAAGGGTTAAAGGTTGCATGGCTGTAATTATTTCATGTAACTTTTACTATTACTCCTTGTGGCTACTTAGAAACCATAGAGTGCCATCAACGTCTTTTAAAAATGTTGAGTGCTGTCTTTCACGCCTGCTTTTCTCCAAGTTGAATGGTTTCCTTTCTCCGTTGTCCCCAGCTGCCCCCCGGGCCACATGGTGGTGGAGAACAGCTCTGGCCGGCGGTGTGTCCTCACGGCCTGTGCTGCGCGGCCCTGCAACTACGGCACCTGCACCGCGCGCTCCCCCACCGCCTTCCAGTGCCACTGCCCCGACGGCTACAGCGGGCACCGCTGCGAGGTCACGCTGGCCATCTTCCACAGGGACACCGGCCTCAGCTTCAGCTCCCTCTTCGCCATCTGCGTCTGCTTTCTGGCGCTCTTAGGTAGTTACGGCAACTACGTCTTGTATTACCTTTGGTGAGCTCCCGGGTGCGTGTTGTCCTGAGCGCTGGGCATCTCGTCCCCTTTCCCGATGGACACTTGACTCTGCCTTCATTCCTTTGCCATCGTCCCGGCTCTGTCAGCAACTGGTTTTTCATCCCCATGTGCATCTGTCATTCAGTGAATCAACATTTGTGAGCTGTGGGAAGTCTCTGCAGTTTTGTTTCCTGCACATTTTCACTTCATTGCTGAGGAACTGTTCAGATGCACAATTGGACGCAAATGCAATTGAACAGTGAGAGTGGAAATTACTACCAGATAAGCATTGTGTAAAATACTGCTGAGCATGAAAAGGATTTTTCAGTCGAGGAGAAATATACAATGCAATAGGAATACACTTGGTCAGACAGGAGCAGACTTTGCATCTTTCCTGCTGTATCCCAGCTCCTAAACAGCTGCTTTTGGCTTCCTCGGCCATTTTAAGGCTTAGGCATTGAATCTCAGAAGAGGAAAAACAGAAAGATCTCACTAGTGAGGAGGGGATCACATTTTTGTCTTTCTTGTTTATTGAAATGTCATGGAAGTTTTCCTGAATAAGGATGTGGGATTTTTGCCATAGGTTTCACAGTGTTAATGCAGTTTCATTCAGAAGTTGTAGTAAGAGCATGAAAATGTATTGTGGACTCTTTTGAATCCATCTGTGTAGGTACCTGAAATACCATCGTCTTCCCCAACTCTGCTAGATACTATGTTTGCCATGCAAATATGAGCAGCAAATTCATGGGAAGCTAAGTGGTATCACAGCTTTTGGAATCCCAGAGAGCTGAGGTTGATAATAGATCATTATTTTAGAGGACTGCAGGATGTGGACCTCTGTGTACCCCTGTTTCAGATGCTACTTCACAAACCTTCTGCCATGTAGATAATTCTGTAAAAGATTCTGGTTACTTTAATTCTCTGCATTGTTAATTCATGGTATTCAATGCTTTGAGGTTTTCATTTATCCATTTTTATAGAGTTGGGAACACAGTGATAAAAACGTTTCTATTTATATAATGTGCAGTCTCTGATGTTGAAGCTTGTCAGTGTGTAAGATGCACCTCAGCATTTAAGAAAAATGTTTAAATTCGTGATGCTAAGGCAAATTGTGCCTAATTATTTTTCTAGTAAAACATATAAAAGTAATTTCATCTTTTGTCTTCTTGTGCTTCATTTCTGTGTAATTGTGTCATTGTTGTCAATATGTTGTTACTTCAGTGTTCCCCCTGTGTAATGTACTTTCTGTGACACAGTTTAACCCCACACAGGACAGAGACACCACTTGGGTCATTCAGATCTTTAACAACTTCAAGTTGTACTTTAAAGGGTGTTGCAAAATGCTCTTTAAAGGCTTTTCCTCTGTGTTTGATCTTCCCGTGTAACTACACTGAAGAGTGCAAAAACCAGACGTTTGCTGAGAAAGCCCCACAGCAGCTGTGCTGGCCCTGCTGTGCACTGGGGTTTTTGGTGTCTGCATCATGCTCTGCTCCTGTGTTCCCACAGCTCTGCTCAGTGCTGGATTCCTGTGGGCTCACTGGAAGACACGCAAGGGTCTGCACGGGGCCGTGTTCCAGGGATCTGCACATCCCGAGGATTTGGAGGACATCAGAGAAAACATCCTCAACTACAATGAAGAAGGGGGTGGGGAGCAAGATGAAGTAAGGATCACTGCTGTGTTTCAATTAAGAGGGGACTGGCAGCTCACCATGCTAAGGAAAATATATTTTGTGGTTTCTCTTCAGCCTTTTTTCTGCTGATTCAGTCCCTCAGTTGGCAGGTGAATTATTTGTAGGGTTCTGTACTAAGGGGGTGTGTTTCCTAAGCAGAGATAAGTGCCTATTCATTTTTAATTTGTCTTAAAGTAAGTGATCCTGTGTGCATATTGAAAGGAGCCTGGAGAGTGAGTAACTATCAGCTGGTGGGTTGGGTTTGACAGCTCAGGAGACCCTGAGGTTCTCAGGGGTCATTAATGCCAAGGGCCTCGAAGAGCCTGGTCTGACCTGTTCCCCATGGACAGGCTCTTTCTGGAGACTGCATTAACAGCAGCTACT
This sequence comes from Calyptomena viridis, assembly GCA_013390005.1. Lineage (NCBI taxonomy): Eukaryota > Metazoa > Chordata > Aves > Passeriformes > Eurylaimidae > Calyptomena > Calyptomena viridis. Next base: position 28,518 of record WEIV01014152.1, on the reverse strand, counting down.
CACAGCTGGCCTGTTAGGAAGGGAAGGTGCTGCAGTCACTCCTGTTAAGCCCTGAAGCACATGGTGGTTGTGGAAGAACCTTTCTGCATTTTCTCTTCTGCAGAGAAATACACCAGTGAACACGAGCAGTGGTTATGCTTAGAGTAGAGCAATTATACCCAAATATATATTATAGATAATAGATATTATTTATATTTAAAAAAGGTAAGAAACTTCATTGCCACCTTTGAAACTGTTCATTTCATGGATTCAAGGGATGGTGTGACTATGCAGAGATAAGAGAAGTCATGGCACCAATGTGATGGGTCAGAAAAGCCAGTGATTTAAAAAAAATATTAAATTTGACCTGTCTCAAAATTCCAAATATCTTCAAAGATTTTTAGAAAAAAAATATAGTGTTTTACAAGGCCACCTGAGAAAATATTCTTACTTGGGGAGTATCCTTATTTCCTCATTGAATTAGTGGGATCGTAATAAACACAGAGACATTTTCCATGTGATAACAGAGAGAGTTATAAATCCTGTTTTCCTTAATCAGATTAACTTCCTCTGCAATACTTTGCAATTTTACACCCAGAAGGTCTCTTTGAAGAAATCCACAGTTACTGTATGACATGTTTAATTACTTTTGGAGAGTTCTTAAAATACACTCCTTACTAATTTGATTCCACTGCTTAAAATGACTTCATCTTCATCTGAGGCTATTACTGTGCCTGAAGAAATAGTGCTTGCAGTGAAGCCTCTGGATTCTGTACACTCTTCCTAAATTATTCAGATTTAACAGTTGCTGGGATTGCAGCTAAAACTTTTCAAGCTAAAACTTAATTGATTGTCTAGATAAAAAAAGAACCCAAAACCCAACTCCCAAAATACCCAGAGTTACACCACCTTAATTGTATTCTAAGGTTACCTTAACAAAAGGATCGTGAGGGCACTTGGACAAGAGAGTTTTGTTTATGTTAGCAGAGAGTAAGGCTGTGGGGACAAGAGGCTGTCTTACAAAGGAGTTTCTGCATGTGAAATAAATAAATTCTTAGAGAAATTAGGAGTTCATAAAAATTGCAGGAGGTCAGTGCACTGTCGAGTACACACTGAACTCAACACATGTTGTTAAAAGCCAGTTCTGGACTCAGAGGGAAGGGTTGAGTTGGGTTTGTGGATGGCCAGCTAAGAAGAGTTTACTATCAGAAGAAATGTGTCAGTTTAATGAACAACTAACAGCAGTGAAGGATGATTTTAATATCAGCCAGTTCACTGAAGGGATGATCCTCAAGTCTGTATTGGAACAAACTCCATTTAAATTGTGTAAGATGAAAAGTTGCCCTGTTGTGGATTCCCCTGGCAGCTGAGCTATTGTACAGTGCTCAGAGTGCTCTTAGGCACTTACTTAGAACGTGCCTAAGACAGGGATCTGTGCTGTAGGGCTCGGTGTTCATCACCAGCAGTATTTAGTCTCTGGATGAATGGAAATAAGCAGCTCTTATCCCAAATCCCCATCTTGCCACTTTTTCACCTCTTCTGCCAGACTTGGTACCAGTGTGATGATCTGAATTTCAGAACAAAAATGGGGCATTTCTGTGGTTTTAATTTAGCTTTTGGTACGAAATCAGACTTTATTTTGCTCTAACCATACAAATGCAGGCTGCACGGGTGTTCCTGGGTTTTGTCTCTCTCAGATGTTGCCGGGGGCAGAGTTGGTTGAACCCCCAATCCTCCGGGTGTTCACACTGAACACACTGGCTGGGATGGTTCCTTCTTCGTTTCCCCTAGAACACGAACTTTTGGGCCCTGTAGATGACATTAATTTGACGTGACCCGTTTCTCACTCCAGGACGCCTACAACATGGCAGAGCTGCAGGTGTCTGTCCAGGCCGGCCCGGCCTATTCCCTGTGCACCAGGAAGGAAAACCCAACCCAGCGGACGGGGCTCTCGGGAGCCGCGGCCCCCAGCGCGCAGGGCCAGCCCCGAGCGGCGGCAGGAGCTGCTCCTGCCAGCACGGACTGGGCTCGGTACCTGGCACGGCTGCTCCGAGAGGCCGACGGGCCCGGCCAGGCCCTGCCCCGGGACTCGCTGCGGGTGTTCTGCACGGAGGGAGGCGGGTCGGCAGCGGGCAGCCTGAGCTCCCTGAGCTCCGCCGGCCTGCAGGAAGGCACCGTCTGTGATGACATCAAAGAGTGGGGACCCAAGTTCGAGAAGCTGAGTGAACTGTACTCGCAGAGAGATGCGGGAGACCTGTAGATCACAGAGTCTGACATCTTCACTTCTGGAAGCAATGGTGAAGTTTTTCATGCTTCTGTGCTACCCCAAACCCACTTTTTTTCCCTGTTACAACAGGGATTCAGATTTTCTGAGCCACACTTGGCAACTAATTGAAAAATGAGTAGGAGCTAATCTTGGGACTTTCGGAACATTTACGCTTTTTGATATAAACTTACTGGGAGGATAAAGGGAGAATTTGGGGTCCTTAAGTCATTCATATACAGTGGTTAAGAAGTTCCGATTTTTTTGTCGCTGAGGAAATGCAGGATTTGGAGATCCCATCACAGAGCCTGTGTGCCTGGAGCCCGAGGGGAGCGTGCTGGGTGTGCTGCTTCTGCCCGTGCTTTAGCTGTTCTTTGAAGAAAAAAGCGCATTGTCTTTTTGTTGTGCAAATCGAGCCCAGCTTGATTTATATTCTTGTGTCCTGGAGTGAGCCCAGTGACGGCACCTGAACACGGGGCACGGGAGAGTCTACGATCCAGGTAAAGGAATGACATGGATGGGGATTTGCACTTCATTTATAACATAATGAAATCTCTTTTTTCCTGTCATACAAATGCAAAAACTGAGTTTAGTCACAACACATCCAGCCAGCTGCTTACAACTGAATACTTTTTCTAGGGAAAAGGCCAGGTAGGAATTTCAGTAGCAAACACTGCAGTTCACCATTAGTGTCTCATTCCTAATGGGCTACTAAGCTGAGCCTAAACGAAGGACCAGCTTGAACCATGTAATTTGTATCTACCGTCGTGTCCCTCATGTTTTGCTAAACCTGCTTTGACTGAAGCATTGCAGGAATTAGGTTTGAGAGGCTGACACTGTTCTATAAAAGCACTGACCAGCTGCAGTTGTAGCCAAGCAATGCTGTGCCACCAGGAGCTGACTGGGATACAGGTGCGTTTCCAGGGAACAAAAAACATCCCTTGGATGTTGTCAAACTACCCTGTCTTTAGGATGTCAGAAGACTGAAGGTCTTTCCTGTATCCAAAAAGCACTTAACACACCACTAGGACTTCTAAAAATAAAATCCTGTGATAAACAAAACTGGGGACAGAGAAACAGAGGTAAAAATAAATAGCAGTAGTAGGGGGTGGAATACTATGCTCTAAAATATCAGTCCCTTTTTCAGATCATTTAATGTCCAGCTACTATGCTGTATTTTTCTTAAACTTCACAATATTTGGAAGGAAGAAGGTGCCACAAAATTAATTTTGATTTTTTTTTTTTAAATGGAGACCACATGTACAGAGAAAAGGAGTATAGTGCAGCAAAACCAAAATCTTAAGCTGTGCTGTTTATGTATTATATGTTAATTACATCTATTATATGTAAACTATATATAATATGTATATTAAATATTACCAGGATATAATCTGAATATATCCTAGATTCTAATGATTTGCTTCATTAAAACAAAGCATGAAACAATGTATTGTAAAAGACATTAAAACTGCTTTGCACATCAGTGGCTTTTGGGAGGCCTTGCTTTTATTTTTATACTATATTAAAAACCATAAATAGATGAATGCTGCCTGCAGGCCAGATTAATTTGCACGTTTCCCAAATGAGAAATGTTCACACAGTACCTTGTTCTCATGTGCATTTGTGACACTGGAAAATCCTGAGGACACCACTGGTTACACACTGCAGCTGATGGGCATTTTCCTCTGGAAAAGCTAAATCCCATTTTTACCCACACCAGTAGTTCTGATTCACAAACAGTACAGAGTCTACCATTCTGTAATTTTACTGACACATTTGCCTGTGAGGAAATCTTGGCTAAACCATCTTGCAGTGTTCACAAGTCCCGTTTCCAGCTCCTGTATTTCATGATCTTGATAGTCACAAACAGATGTGGAATATTAAGTAAATATATACTATGCACAAAAAACTGTTCCTTCTCCAAACAGCAGTAATTTTGTCTGGTACCTCGTGTTCTTCCCTTACCTATGGATGTGCTGTAGCTTTGGCTGGTTTTAATTGAATTTAGCCTGTAAACTCCTTGAGGAAAAGACTGTCTTTATTTACCTGTGAAGTCTCCTGCCTATGTAAGGCTCCATATAAATAATAAATTAGCCTTTTGTACAGGGTGTCTCTGCCACACTTGTATTTAAGGTCAACTAAAGTGTGGACTCTGTTGAATTATTTCTCAGTTTTGATCAGATACTTCCACAGATGTGTGTCACAGGTGCTGTTCTGCCTGCAAACCTTCTGATGGTGGGCTCAAGCTCTAGTTACACACCCAGAGGACACGTCACCACTTCAGTTTTCCCCAGGGGGCTGCAGCCCACCTGCTCCCAGAGGCTGGGCTGTGGAGGTCTCAGTCCCACTTGTCAAAGCTGTTACTCCATCCCTGAAATACTGGTCCCTGGGTGAGAGGGACAACAAGCCCCAACCCAACTGTGCTCCTGGTGCCCTGTGGGCAGCTGGGTCCTGTAGAACTGCTGCAGAGCTGCTGAGGCTCAGGGGTCTCAGTGCTCTTCCCAAATGTTGCTGCTCCACTACTGCTTCCTCCCCCATTACATTGCGGCCCTAATTAGTAACCAAACGTTAATAACAACACCCCCAGCCTCTCAGCACTCCCTGTAATCACAGCCAGCCAGGCCTTTTACAGAATATACACCATAAAACAAAAGGGCAGGAAACATTTCAAAGCTGCTCTAGGAACTTGTGTCGATACAATCTCAGTAATAGGACACACTCATTTGCAGCTGTCAAGCCCTATTAAAGCCTACTCTATCCTTTTCCAGAGATTACTAATTACTTCACTTAATTTATCTGTTTTAATTTGCATGCTGCTCTTTTAATTACTGTGCAATTGCTGAAATCATATCCTCACTTGTTCTGCATTTACAGAGACACACACAAATATTTCAGTGCCTCTACAGAAAGGCTTATCCCAGCACAGCACTGCCATGCAGCCCAGAGAGAACAGCTGGCTGCCCATGGAAAGCTGTGCATGGGTTGGGGGGAAAAAAAACATGGAATAAAAAAATCATCGGGTCCCTAGGTACTGGGATTTTCAGTAATCTGGTACTTTTATTAATCTTCTTCCATGTTCTTTATAGACTTTAAACATGTAGTAAGAACATTTTATTTAGTATGAAATATTTGTGAAGGTCTGAAATTTAAATAATCGTGTGGATATTAGTATTTAATCTGTCTGCCTGTCAACTACATTAATCTTTGTGGTATTCCCCTTTTAAAATAACATTCCAAGTACATAACATGGAGCCAAGCCATACGAAAGCTGATTGTCCTTAGGTCTGACTTAGTAACCAGCAGGTTTAGAAGGAAAAAACATGGCTGTAAAGGAGCAGGATTAGGTCAGCAGAAGAAAGTTGAGCATTTTTTAAATTATATAAATGCTAAAACCCATGGGGGTTACGGTCAGTTCTTGTTTCTGCCCCTGCTCAGAGAGAGGATCCTTCCTTCCCCTGCTCCCTGTGGGGTCCCTCCCACGCCAGACAATCCTTCATCAACTTCTCCAGTGTGAGTCCCTCCCACAGGCAACAGTTCCTCACAAACTGCTGCCAGTGGGTCCCTTTTCCACAGGCTCAGTCCTGCAGGCACAGGCTGCTCCGGGGTGGGTCCCCCACAGGCCACAAGTCCTGCCAGGAAACCCTGTTCCAGTGTGGGCTCCTCTCCCCACGGGGCAGCAGGTCCCTGCCAGGCCCCTGCTCCAACATGGGCCTCCCCGGGGCCACAGCCTCTTCCAGCATCCCCTGCTCCAGGGTGGGCTCCTCCCCGGGCTGCAGGGGGATCTCTGCACTCCCCTGGTCCTGCCCGGGCTGCAGGGGGATCTCTGCACTCCCCTGGTCCTGCCCCTCCTTCTGCACTGACCTGGGTGTCTGCATTGCTCTTCATATGTTCTCTCTCTGCTCTGGCTCCCATCTCCATCTGCACAGTAACTTTTATTTCCCTGCCTTCTGAAATGTCTTATCCCAGAGGTGCTCCTGTCACTCCCGGCTGGCTCAGCCTTGGCCAGCGCTGGGTCCGGCCTGGAGCCGCTGGCATTGGCTCTGCCAGACATGGGGGAAGCTTCCAGCAGCTTCTCACAGAAGCCTCCCCTGTAGCCCCCCCAGCTACCAAAACCTGGACACAGAGCCCCAAGAGAGGATCACATTACATTAATCTTAGAGCAGTCTGTCTGTACCTAAATAACACTGGTGACAAACTCCCCCAACCCCCTTAGAGAAGTCCTACACATGGAAAGCTGTGACTGTCCTTGGGCACCACGGGTGAGGCAAAGACACACTGGGCAGTTGCACCTTGAGCTCTGCACTTCTGCCACAAGACTCCTACATCAGGATAACCTCCTTCAGGTAAGGCCCTTGATAAAGTACTTTTTCACTCCCAAAGAATGTGTGTTTCTGTTCATCAAGAATACTAAACTGGAGCTACAGTGTGGAAACAAGCAGATTCCTGATGGTCAAAGAAAATTATACTTATTTTACTTAAGAAACTGCCTCAGCCTACTGACCTTGCTGGAGTTAACGTGCATTGGGTGATGACTGGTAAAAATCATGGCTGACACCTTTTCACTTGTACCAGAGAAAGGAAGCCCAGGGAGCTGTTAAAATACAAAAGTGATTCCAAAAGTGAGTGATACACACCATGTAATGAGCTTGAGAAAAGTCAAAATTTCCTGCTAAAAATATTTTGCTTTCCTCCATATGGACTGAAACAAAGCTGATTCCCTAACCAGGCCTTTCTCAATCCGTCCCAACATAAAGACAAGCAAGAAAGTGATTTTCAAATTACACAATTTATTTAGTATACAATAGTCATTCCATCTCTTTACAACAACATATTACAAAATAACTATGTTAGATCTCACCAGCAGAACACTGAAACAAGAAATGAAAATACATTTATGGATCTCAAAGGCTTTTCTCCCCTAAAAACATTCTGGTTCCTTGGTAACATTTTGTCTCTGCAATCTAAAAAAAGTAATTCATACCATAATCCCACTGGTAATGTGCAGCTTGAAAGTCCACATGGACACCAAGGAACACACATGTCATGTCCCTGCCATTCCCACTGCTAGTTATCAGTAAGACTTGGTACATGCACTGCCAGGAGGGTTTTCCTGGGGCTGGATCATCCCTAATATACTGGGACAGTGATGCCACTTGGAAACGAGGTGCATCGGGATGATTTTGCTCAGGAATATATGGAGTTATTTTAACAGAAATTGCTCATTTTTTGATGCAGTTAAAGTAGATCACAGCAAGACATGGGAAGTCAATAAAACAATTATCAATTAAAACACCACCCACCTCCCAGAGGCTCAGACTTACACCCATCCCTGGGAATGGCAGGTGCAGCCCATCTCCACCCCAGCCCTGACCCCTCCCAGGCCTTGCTCCCACTCCAGCCTTAACCAGGGGCAGGGAGGAGCTGCTCCTTCTCCTCCAGGGCTGGACTGGTGCTGGTGCTGCTCCTCTGAGCTCTGGTAAGTGCTTTTGTTCTTTGGCATTCTTGGATTTACTGTTTTAAGGAGGCTGGTGTCTGAATGCTGCACTATGGTCCCTGGAATATCCCTTAGTGTTAAACCTTTCTGATAATAGGTCTTTCTGTTTAAAAAAACCCTCAACCAAACCAATGTGCACTTGGTAGTTTCTATGAAAAGGTTAAGTTTTCCCTTTGGCAACATTAGAGACTGCATTTTTGAAACAACTCTACTTAAAAATAGCTACTGTTATAGTCAGCACTCCTTAGTCTCAGCTGTACCTACCAGTAAGTTCTGAAAAGGACAGAGTATCACTGGGCCTGGGAATCCCTCACCTCCACTAGAGGAAAGTTACTGCACCTTTCCAGAAAGATCCACTCGCATTTTAGAACAAGCCAGTACAGCCCAGACAGACTTTACCTTTCCTGTGCTTGTTTTCAATTACTGAAGGCACTCATTGAGGGATTCACTGACCCAGGCTTGCAGCAAGAACAGCCATGCATCATTACAGGCCTAATTAAAGTTTTAATACTGATTAAAATGTTTTATTATTGTATTATGTTAAACTGCAGTGGTCTCCAACCTCATTAAGGGAATACAGGGTAGGAATTATTCAGGAGTTTCAGCTGCTCAGTTTAACAACCCAGCTCCTGTCAGTGTGTGATTTAACACACCCTGACTGCAGCACACTCGCCTCTGTGTCAGCAAGAAAGGCAGAGAGATGTTCAGCATTGTTTAATGAGTATTTACTGAATATAAAATTGTTTGAGCATGTGACATAACCATCTCTATCTCTGTGGTAATTTACCTTGGTACAACTGAAAAGGGAAAACAATTAAATCACTTGGAATTGGAACCCAGCTCAGTTGTGAAAGCTAATCTCATTACACATCTTGATTAAATTAAATGTGGAGTTTGCTATCTGTAGCACTTTCAGTTTCCCATCATTAGAAATTAATTGCAGTGGTAATTACTATAACTGAGTTACTTGCACAGGCCACAATACTCTTATAGGTGTTCAAATGTTAATTCAGCATGGGCCTAGAGGCACTTGTTTATTACAATTCTGTTTTTCATGATCCTGGATGTCAAATTAAGGCTGGAGAGTCCTGTGAGACTTCCAGATTTAATCTCTAATTTCATCCTAAAACCAAAGCAGTGCTCTACAACATAGCAAAAGCCATGTGGTACCTCCATAGCATTTAGAAATCCAACACAATTCACAAAGTTCTGGCTGGTAAAAAGGGTACAAACACATCACAAAATTCTCAGCACTGAGGCCTGGCTTCACTTTATCTTCTAAGTGATTTTAAAATACTGGTAGTCTCTCTTTTAGGGTAAAGATGATTTTGTGCTAAAATATATAGCTTTGTGTCTGAAATAACACAAAGCAAAGCTGTAGTATCTGAACATATTTTAAATGTTTCCTGCTGATTTAGAGATGAATTTTTCTTTTGTAAGGTTGGCAGTGTTCAATTTTGATATTGCACTGAGATTCACATGGGGAGAAAAAGGATCCCCTGTAGTTCAGGAAGTATATACAGAAAATAGTGTCATGAGAATCCAAACTGAGAAATTTGGGGTTTTGTTTGTTCTGAGCACTTTGAGGATACAAACATGCAACATGTATCAAGCATGCTCCAGCCTTTAGTCTCACTAGAAATACATAATACTCCATCATTAAACATTTAATGTTGTAAAACAGAATGTTTCTGATCACTAAAAATGCTGGACAGGGATTAAAGTTTTACTCTTCGAACTTGTTTGCTGAATCTGCACTCACTGATTCTGCAATCACACCCTCAAGCTTGGAAACTCATTATCCACATACATTCCCAAAGAATTCAAAAAAGAAGCACTGAAAGAGCACAGGGATCTGTCAAAGAGGATCAGACTGTAAGACAAAACTTTGATGACTATTTTCAGGATTCACCAAGATAATCTGTACTCAGAATAGGAGCACCATGGGCTGCTTTCACTGAATTTCTATCATTTTATAGTAAAAATCTGAAGTGCTGAGCACATTCACAGGCTGGCACTGGGCAGTGCTCCCACAGGCTGCTGCCTTTGTCTGTCTTCCAACCAGTTAAAACTGGAAAACAATTAAATCCTAAGTATTCTGAGGGTCAGAAGACATAACTGAAATGGTCCCTGCTAGCATTTATTTATGAATCTATGAAAATTTTGGCAACATCAGGAATGTTATCAAAACTAAAAAAAAAAAATTACAGTATTTAAACATGAAATCATTGATGTAAAATGTCTTACAAATGTAACCTGTTTGTAAACTTCATCTGTAATTCCTAATGTGGGTCCTAGCAGTGATACTGAACTTGAAGCCATGGTTGGAAAAGTTATTTATGCTTGGCAAGTTTGTAAACATGGAATGTTTTGTTTTGAAAGACTCTGGTGAAGTGTGTGGTGTAAGAAGGAAGGTTTTTTTTAATTTCCTCACAGAAACGAGGATACAATGAAGGTTTCAAATCAGGTTCATTCTCTCCCAAACCATCCATAATCTGCAATGAAATGGAACAGATATGTGAAATACCTTTGGCCAATTCACAGTTACAGGCAATAACAAGTTAAAAATAACCCTGACAATACATTCAGAGGGTCAGGCTGGCCAGGTTGGTTCACAGTATGAAACAAGTGGTAGGAAGAAAACAACTTTAAACAAGTAAGACTTAATAGTATCATTTCTATATGGATCAAGCTGGTTTGTCAGAGGTCCATATGTGGCCTGTGCAGTCTCCCTGGTTCTGTGTTAGCCCCAGAAATACCTGAGAACTTCCCTGACACAGAGCAGTAACACAACCACCACCCACTGCTCCTGAGGGAACTGAAGCTTTGGAGTGAATTACATTCTGGAAGGGAACACTGCTAACCTGAAGCTCATCAGGAAGTGATTCCTTATTCTGCCCAGGCTGAATTCCCCCTTTTGTTAATTCTCAAATACATTAAAAGCAAGCAGTGTTCCACCTGGCCATTTCTAGAATGTCTCAAGGCTCCATCAGACTTTCCTTCCCACAGTGCAAATACCCTGAGCTGCCTCCAGGTGTAACTAGATTTCAAAAAGAAGTCAAGCAAAATGAATTTAGTTTCTGAATCTTGTCTCTAACACTTACGTGGCCGTTGGCTACATCAAGCAAGTCGCGTAAGCGGCAGCCCCTGCTGTGCCTCCTTTCATAACAAATGCTGTCCTCCAGGATCACGTAGTCGGTGCCAAAGGAGCGCAGGATTCCGTGCACGTCGGCAGGAGATCGCTTGGCATAGATCTGGTAAATCTAGAGAACAAGGAAGCCAAGCTCTAAGACACATCACACTACCACTATTGCTTTGTTTGCTCCTTCTTGACTTCTTTATCTTAAACCTGAGAAAGAACTGAGATGGAGAAACCGTGGGATTTGAATTCAGTGTTACAAAATCAATATACAAATGCTTTATTCAGCAGCCGGTTGGGATTTGTGTGTTATGGCTGCTCTGATGCACAACAGAACTGACTACACAACACTGGATGGTGCTGTCAGACTCTGAAAATGTTTCACCCACCCTTTCCTGTAATTTAGATGGTCTCCCCAGCTTCATGTGGAGTTTCTATTTAATGTGTTATGTGCTGATTTGGGAACTGAAGGGAGGATCAGGCAAATCAGGAAATGCTTCATGTAACAGCTCAACTGAGCAGCAGGACCTACTGATGCCAGTGGTACCCAAAGCAGTGCCCTTGGGACTAGGTGAGTGCCCAGGCACCCACCTGCCAGAGCTGAGTCAGCAAATGCCCAAAGTATGAGTCTCACAGAAGCAGGTAAATCCTGGGCCTGTATCTGACAGTGAATTACCTCAGTGAGTAAAGCACCTGATGCCTTTTGCAATGTGCCATTAGAGAGGACATTTGTTTTCTGATATGGACAAGAATTAGCTTAAACAATCAGAATACTCTTACCTGCTTTGTTCTCTCCCTCAGATTCTTATCCTCATAATGGGGATGGTTAGTTAAGGTCCGTCCAGTGCACAGTTTGACTCCTGCTAATAGCTGCATGCTCCCAGCAAACACTGCTGTGTTTGGAGTGTTTGACCTAAACAAACATTGATAAGTCTGAGGAAGTCTCTGTAGGGGCATTTTTGCAATGCTTGTGACAGATCAGAAGGAAAAAAAAGACTGCAAAAATATTTTTCTGCCTCTCCTCTATTCAAGGAGAAAACTGTTCAAGCAACTGTGTTTTCTTCAAATATGAAGTGGATAAATCTTGATAATACTCTAATTGCAAATAAAAAATTTAGTAAGCACTATAAAGAAATTTAAGGAAAACATGATCCTGAAAATTTCAAATTATTTCCATGTTTCATGGGATCATAAAGCCTCTGAATAGTTGTAAATTTCTATATCCTAATTCTTTTACTATTTCAAGAAACTTCTTGTGACTTAGATTTGTGTCTGATATGTAAGATACTTCATATAAAATGGATTATTTAATCTGAACAGGTAAAACTTGCTGTCCTGGCATTCACCATTTACTTGTAGTGAAAACATTGATATTCCTATTCTCAGAAAAGTGGGAGAGAGATTATGAAAAAAGACACCTCAGTTGCAAAAAGCCAAGACAGGGCAAGGCAGAAGCTGCCAGAAATGCTGTCACTTACTGGTACTGTGATCTCTGAAATTCCAATGTGCCAATGTCTAGAACTGTTATCTAAAGAGCAGCTTTGGTATCTCAGGATTGTTTAAATGCCCATAATTAAAAAATTATTTTTCTCACCTTCCCCCCAACAAGTTCACAATCTAAAACAGATGTAAAGATACAAGAGAAGGGCATAGAAGAAAGAAAGAATTCCAGGCAATAGACACTTCTATAATAAGGCAAATAAACTGGCCATAGTTTGCCTCAGTGTTTTCTAGTGCTTAGTAGGCACATAACAATGGAGAGGTCTATGAACACTAAAGCAAGAGAAAGAAGCACATGTTAAATTGAGTGAAATGAAATTAGAATGTGAATAGTTGCCTAACATCCCTGGGCATGCATATATAGCACCTAAATACTCCAATAACTGTGACACTTTGGGGCACACTTTAGGGATCACAGCTGTACAGTTTAAGCTCCATGATCGGCTTGAGAATGTTGAGAGACAAGTATTAAATTTTATTATCGCCTTTCAAGAGATTATGCTTAGCAAATGAATTAATAATTACAAACCCTTCCTAAAAAATTCTTGCACTGGTACATTAATCTCATCTAGGAAGGCCAGAGATAGTATTTTTAATAGGCCAGTTTAACTTTACTGATAGACTAGTCCTTCAGCACTTTATAAAACCAGTTGCATTTTAAAGTCTGAAAATATTTAATCTCTTAAAAATTATTTTTTGCTTAAAATGTTCAAACCTACAAGTGTCATGAAGTAAATGTTTCATTAAAAGAAATTAATTCCTGTTAGAACTTAGTACTATGCAAAAGTAATGGCCCTGACAGGCTGTCAGCCAGGACTCATCCCTGAATCTGCAGGAAAGCACTAAGGCTAAGCTGCAAAGGACATGGGCTAAACTCACAGAGGGACTGGGTACAGCTTAGACACCTCAATAAAAATGATGATTCTCAAAGCACCTTCAACATGTTTCTGTGTTTATGCCTCAGCCAGGCAACTTCTAGTGTGATAAGTTGGTTCCTGTGTTTGTTCAAGATTAGTTCAAATTTTAAAATGCCCTGCAGTACTAATCTCCTGACTTGGCCTTTTGAAGGCAACCCTGCACCTCTGATTGCAAATTTGCCTTATAATGGTATCTCTAGCAGACCCACTTAAACCCACTTGCAGACCCCCAACAAGTACCAGAGGCAAACCCACAAGAAACCAAGCAAACAACAAAACAAAGCCAAACCAGCCTGTGGCCTCTTTTCTTTAAAAAGAAGGCTAAAGGAAATGGTGATAGTGCCCTTTATCTATAACTTGTAAAAATGCTTGTCAAAAATGTAGAATCATAGAATATGCTGAGTTGGAAGGGACCCACAAGGATCATCTAGTCCAGCTCCTGGCCCTGCACAGGACAACCCAACAATCCCACCCTGTCCCTGAGTGTTGTCCAAATGTTCCTGGAGCTCTGGCAGGGTTGGGGCTGTGCCCACTGCCCTGGGGAGTCTGTTCAGTGCCCACCCACCCTGTGGGGGAAGAAGAACCTTTTTCTAACATCCAACCTACCCCTGCCCTGACACAGCTCCAGCTGGTCCCTCAGTTCCTGTCACTGGTGACAGAGAGCAGAGGCTGGAGCTGCCCCTGGTGAGGTGTCCCCTCAGATGTATCATAGTGAAGATGCAGAGCTCCGCTGCTCCCCTTTCCAAAAGCATTTGCTCCCACACGGAATGGGGGAAATACAGCTGAGTGCATTCTTTATTTACCAGACAGTAAGAGCTTTGCCAGTGTTCCCTCCTCTCCCTACACCTTCAAAACAAGCTAGTAGATACTCCCTTGCTTTTCAAACAACTGGCCTATGGTCCTGGTTGGAGTTTAAAACCAGTGTTCCAGGTGAAGGCAGATGTTTCCCTGAGACTCAGATTTAAATGTTGGAAGTCCTAGAAAATTATGCTCCTTCAGACATATCACTGTCTGCACTTTATTGGGCCAGCTCAGATGTTCCCAGACCAACTGGGATGTTCCAGGTGCTACTGTTGGAGCTGCTGGGGTCCCTCTTTTCCCATGCTCCACTGGCAGTGCCAGGAACACGTGCCTGGCATTACATTTCATTGGGCAGACAGCTGCGAGTTGGGAAATGTCACCAGTTCCATCCCAAAGAGTTCCCTGGGTGGCCACTGCTGAGCACTGTCTCTGAACTGGAGAACTAAGGAATATTTCCCAGGGACAGGATGATTTCCACATTCCAGGGAAGCTCTCCCCTGTGCCCCTGCCTGAGGCAGGCACCAACCGTGGTGCTCTGCACCCAGGGCGCCTCTTGTGCTGCAAACCACTGAATGACACTTCTCTATTACACAAAAATGAAGCAATTTTTACAACTGTCTGAGCAAATGACATATAAAATGAAAGGATAATTTGTTTTATAACTCTCTGCCAAGCTCCATACCACACTGCCCAACCTGCAAACAATTTATTCTCTAGGAAATGTCACTAAATAATGACAAGGACTTAGAGGTCAAACTGATTTACATTATATAATTTAAATGCCATTCCAAGCAGACCTGATGGCATTTTGAACAAATAATCTCATTTATTTTTGAAGCTCTAAGCTTTCAACAAGTTAATTACAGCTGAACTAACGGGTAAACTAAGCACTATATTATATCGTAGGAAGCTTTTCTTTACCTACACTTAAGAATTTAGAGGAATTATACAAACGCTAAAGAATAACTCATTAAAAATAAAAGGGTTTTACAGGAAGTACTTGCACAGACTCTGAAAGTGGTAGTAATTCTTTCTCTTAAACTGCTAAGGAATTACTGTGAGCTGGTTTTTAAGAAAGCACCAAGGAAGAAATGGCCAACAGTGCAATTACAGGTTACATCATTAGAAATAAAATGGGTATTTCTAGTAAAAGTCCTCCAGAGTTGAACCCTGTAGTTGTCTTTCAAAGCCATAAAATCTGACAAGTCTCAGATTATTCCTTACTAGTGCTCGAGTCTGATAGGAGTCTAAAAAGTAGAAGGACTTGAGAAAAGGAGATTCTGAGGAGGGATTCTCAAATATGCCATAATAGATTTTTCTTTTTCTTTAAAAGAAAATCTTTTTATTTGCAGAATGCTGGATTCAAATACCACAGGTTTAGCTGTGGATGATAGGCAGTAAAGCATATTCAGTCACACTGTCATGGTTCTTTTTTTTCCCTCTGGTTTGGAAAGACTGAAAATTGCAAAAATGGAACACGACAGCCACAAAGAGCAACAAGATGAGTTTTTGTTAGTCCCAGCCTCGATTTTATGCATGCAGATTTTGCTCACATAAAGGAATGCACCTACACAGTGGGTATAAACCTAGTTTTCAGGCACTGTCAAGTTCATGCCTGAATTTTACTGACAAATCAGTCAATGACAAAGGATAAGCCCAAGAATTTAAGACCAACAATTAAAAAAAAGAAAAAGAAAGATGTAATATTGCCTTTAAAGTTTGGAATATGTATTGATTTTAGTGTGATTACCCTTGAAAATTAGGTATGTAAGTAATAGAGATGAGACAAAATGTATAAGTGGCTTGAAATTAAAATATAGCCATTAATATAAATTAATAAAAATTACTAAATGAAAAAACCACCATTGAAACATGGGTATGTCATTTGCATAGCCTCAGGATCCTTTTAGAAATTTGTGGGGTTTCCACTACTATACAATTTGCCTGCTTGTTCCCCACACCTGGTTCAGGTACAGTTCACATCCAACTATGCTCTGCCAAATCTGTCTCAATTAACTTTTCCACTGTTTTGGCTTTTGTCCAAGATTTCTAACAATTTTTTCTGTGATTTTTGACAACTGCTTATGAAATATTCCACAGTTCTAGAGAGATTTCCCCTTTAAAGGCAGAAGACGTTGCTTCTTTAGCACTTACCAGAAGTAAACAGAGTAGGGAAGTTCACGCTATTGATTTGCTCATTCTACTGATATTCTTCCCCATCTCACAAATGAGCATGTTGTTCCTGTTGTCTTAGGGAGAAAGACCAAAACTAAGAATTTTAATGTACCTCCCAGCTGGGATCAGAGCTGTGAACTATCCCTGGGCCATTGGCAAGACCTTCTTGCCTTTTTTTTTTTAAAAAAAAAAAAAGCTAAGAAAAGAGGTGGTGGGTAGGAAGAACCAGGATCATCATTGTGCTCTGCAATTGTACAGATATAAACCAGTAGATCTTCCTGAAAATGCTGTGGCAATTTTAGTATGAGGAAGAGTAAGAAATACATCTGCAGACACTTCATAGTGGACAGACTAATAGTTGGCCATTATTCAGACTGTGTATTTGGACAAGTTAATATGCATTTAGAGCTAAGCAGACAGAAGGGTTTTCTTGTTGTGGAGAGATTGCCAGACAGATGAGTTACTTCTAATTCACTGCTACACATGACAAATTAGAGCTTTTCATGGAGTTTTAATAATGAATGATTAGTTCCTGACACCAGCCTTGACAGATCATTAACTACAGCAAAACCATCAACTGTTAGTATAATAAAATATTTCTCTTATACATCAAAACTTAAGAAAATCTGTCCCACTTTAAGAAACTTACCATAAATTTTGTTGACTGGTATTTAAAGCATAATTAACTCTTCTTTACAGAAATAATACTGCTAAACACAATAAATTCTAAGTAAAAAAGTCTCCCTCTGTAATTGTCTGTCATGACTTGAAATGAAGAGATGACAAGCACCAGTTTAGCATTCTCAGCACTAAGAACACATGAAAAATTGTTCTCACTGGAGCCAGTCAAATCCAGTTCATGGCTGGGAATAACTCCACATGCATATTTTATGTATAAATCTATATATAACTCTACATATTGTACACAGGAGACCTGAACTATCAGACATTTACCATCTTTTATTAAAACAGTAGTGCTAAATGGAACTGGCTGGTAAACATTAGTCACAAAAACGTGTCAATAAGGCTGCAAAGATTCTAAATGATGGATAAAAACATGGCCTGCTTTCCAAATAAGTCAGTGAAAGCTTGTAATATATTTTACTTCTAAATTAATCCTTCTAGTTTATGAATTAAAGAAATACAACATTATGGGATATAAATATGTTGCTATGGGTATAATAGACTGGATGACTGTTTTCCCTGAAGTTCATTGCATAGGAAGGAAATACTCCCAAGGAAATATTTCAAACACATCAGTGTTAAATGGTATATTTAGATTTACCTTCAGGATGTTTTCCTCCAGAATATGAAACTGATTTTCTTTTTTAAAAATCTTTGCAAGACTTCCAAATAAATACAGGCCCTAGGAATCTCCCTCTTCAGAACTTAATCTGCAGGTTTTCAGTGTTTACTGTACATTAATAGTGAACATACCCTTTGAACTCACAGCCCTGCAGAGAAGATCCTACCTGGCCTTTTTTCTCAGCTCTTCTACATGCAGTATTCCAAACTGTTTCCACCTAAAAAATACCCTCCTATGCTCTGTGAGAAAGAAGAAGTGATGAGGTGGGGTTGGAATGATTAACTCACACTCATGAAAGATTTTACATCTCTGTTTAGCTGTGACAGCTTTTTTTTTTTGTTTACAGTTTAGAACACACCTTGGGATTATTTCTAACAAGTATAAACAACTTAGATTGTTTTAAAGTTCAAAAAACAGACTGCAGAGTACAACTACAACTGTACATCCAGGCTTTTTGAAAAGTTGAGAAGGATATCAGGCTGGGGAGGGACAGAAATAAGATGACTGCACTGCAAGGTCTATTAATGTAAAGAGATAGTTATAACATGATGAAAGAATCCTGACACCTCCAGATTTACCTCTTTTGGCTGGGAAAACCATGGGACCTGTGGGAGCAAGGGAAGTCAGCTGGTTTCCTGACACACATGGAACACTGCAGTGACACTGAACCAGAGCAGCCCCAGGGGCTCTGCATGGAGCTGTTCCCCAAACCTGCTGATATCCCAACCTCCTGCTACCCCACTCAGCCTAACTATCTCCATGGGTCACCAGAGTTCACTGATGAGCTGTGACAAATAAGGAGAACACTATAACTAAGAACATTAGATCTACACAAATAGCATTTAACTTAAATAGAGAAAAAATCCTCTTACTTAATCCAGTTCATCAGCTCCACAGTGTCTGGGTCATAGAATTCTCTCAGCTCTGATAGTTCATCCATTATTCCTGGCCAGAACTAGAACAGAAACAAGACAGAACAAACTTGAGATGGAATGGACAAAACAAGTTCTGGATGCTGAAACATATTATTTCCTCTTAGCTGGAAACTGATCTTGTCCAGCTCAGGGATAAGCTGCAACACACAGGTGAAACATTTTGGTTCCCTGGGATGTAGGATGGATGTTAATGTTGAAGTTACTTCTTGACAGACCAAGCTTTAAGAAAAGGAATAAAATCAAGAGGCATCATGTAACAGTTCAATATGTAACAGCCACACCATTAAATAATGTCAATGATTACAAGAGAAGGAAAGGCCCCAGAAATGAACATAATGTTTGGAAAGGCAGCTTAAAATTAAATAAACTAAATAAAATAAAGGTAGGAATCTGTATCAGAAGTTGAAATCATTAGATGTGCTCTGGATGCCATTAATGTTATTTCAGAAGTCTGATTTAAAAGAGAATCACCGAAGGTAAAAAGAACTGCAACAATCAAAAGACTATTGGGGTGAAACATTTCAAAATTTACTGCAGACAAAGAATACATAAATCAAATCTGGAGGAGAAAAAAAAGGATTGAAACTGATTCTGTAAAGCTTAACCCCCCCCCCGAAAAGCTAAGGGAAAAAAGACTTATTTAAGAGTTTCTTGTTTAAGCTACGAATATTTAAGGGCAGAAGGGAGCATTAAGGCAGATAATGACAATGCTAATGACAGATTGCTGTGCTTCAGTCCTTACTGCAGAGTGAATCCCATTCCAAACCTGCTTTCTGTAGATAGTAAGGATTGCTGGCTTGGGAATTGAAATACTACAGCAGAAAGTATAAGAAAACCCATTTGATCATCTAAAAAGCTGTAAATTATCCAATTCATATAGTATTTATCCAAGAGTTCAGAAGGAATTTGAATGTGGTGCTGTTGAGCTACTCACAAAACCATGCATTCTTTCACTAAAACTAATTCTGTAGGACTGGGGAGCAGCAGAGATAATTGAGCCAGTTAAGACAGTTATTAGTTTAACTGTTGACTTGGTAGGTTTATAACAACAAACAGACAGCTATGGCAGCACCATAACCTCCCAGCTTTGGCAAGTACAGCAGCAGCATCACAGACATATTTCTGCTCTTCAGAAGCTCTCTCAGGAGATTAGTAAATAAATCCAGCTGTTGTGAAACAAGACTGTAGATTCTCATACTGATCCAAATTTCCTCTCTTCATTACTAAACTACCCTGGATAGCTAAACATTCTGAGAACTTGGATCCTTCAGGGTAGAGGCAGAAGGAAATGGGCTCTGCTTTGCTTCTGCATTTGCTTACACTGCAACCTGCCCTGCAACCTACTGAGAATGTGCTCTCTATAGAACCTGAAACCTGAAAGACAGAGCCAGTTGCATCTGTATCTTGATAAATTATTGTTCAAGATATTGTTCAAGTACTTGGGACTGTAGTAACCACATGCCTCAAAAGAGGGTTTCATTAGTTTATTGAGGATTAGGTTAATAATCCCATAAAAT
This sequence comes from Calyptomena viridis, assembly GCA_013390005.1. Taxonomy (NCBI): domain Eukaryota; kingdom Metazoa; phylum Chordata; class Aves; order Passeriformes; family Eurylaimidae; genus Calyptomena; species Calyptomena viridis. The sequence goes on along the minus strand of WEIV01014152.1, from coordinate 8,492 downwards.
GCCTATTTTGAGGAATAGCACTAAAGAATAGTTCTGCTGAGAAATGTAACCATAACAGGTAATCAAACACAACATTTCCCTACTACTAATTAAAACAAAACAAGACATGATGACCAGTTAACTTTGTGGTGTACATGCAAACTGCTCCTGCAATCTGAGCAGTCATAGCATGTGAACAGATAAATTCCTGTCTGGAAAGGGGAAAGATAAGCAAATCTCCTTCCACTGTTTATAAGGTTTTAGGGAGAGATTACACAAACACATTCTCACAGAACCAAGGGATGCTTTCTGCATCTCTCTGTAAGAATGTTTATTCTGACCATTACCAGGGAACCTGGGAGAAGTTTCATCCATCAGGTTTCTCACAAACTCCTACAGATGTGCAGAAAAGACACACAAACAGATCCACCCCCCTGGTAGCTGAACTGCAAGAACTGACTCAGGACAAAAAAAGCCACTAAGAAGTGATGAATTTCTCATTCCCACTGAGAATTTTGAAAAATAGTACTTTTAATGTCAATAAAAATAATTTCCTCTATTCAGAAGAAACACAAAAATTACACTTTTCAGGCACACTGAGCACAAGTAATGACTGATGTAAAGCTATGAAATCAGTGATTTCTGTTGACTTCAGAATTGAATCTGACAGGATTTAGGAACTTCACATCTGCTCATGAAGAGTGGGAGAAAAATTATTCCTAGTGATCTGTCACATTAGACAATCAGAATGCCATGCTCTTGGTATCCCCCATGTCAAAAAAAATGGCATTATTTCTGTCATATTCAGAGAAGATGAAAATGGAAAATGACTTCCCTATTCAGCACATCAATAGAAAGAAAAAGTCCTAAAAAGTCCTCTAGCAGAACAGTAAGGTAATTTAAGTGGAAAACATCAGTGTAACTTTACTAAACAAACTGCTACAGTATTTTTTTGACTTTTTCTTTCAGTTTTAAAGGAGGGAACAAACCACTGAGGTCTATTAGCAGCTTCCTTAGCTATTATGCTTTACTACTGCCTTTTTAACTTTAATAATGAAATTAATTCTTGAGTTTCTCTAAAGGGAATTATTTAACAGAAATATTTCCCCTCAGCCTAGTTATTGCAGAAACAACTTTTCCATCAAAGTAGCATCTGAATTTTTTGGCTTTGTGAACACACATTAGAAGAATGATGTGCCCATTAAATCAATGTTCTAAACCTAAATCTCACTGCTATGACAGACTGATAATCTCGTACATATTGTTAACTTAATATGCTTTATGTATTTACATTTAAATACTTGACAATAATAATGTTTTGTTTCTGGGAGAGACAGACACAGCACACATATCTGACCATTTAACAATTCTGTACTTTGAAACATATGAGGCACAGCAGTACAGAATATTATGATTATTTCTGCTCCTAAAATGAATCATTACATAATTTAACAATCTGCATATTATCCACAACTTAATTAAAACCAAAATAGACAGCTCCCATTTCCATAAAATTATGCCTTTAAATAACACTTGCTGACTTACACATTCAATCAGACAAACACTTGCATCTACAACCAACTACTTTGGGTGAAATGAGCCCAACTGATCCTTTACATACAATTTCATATGCATAAAGATACTTGCACCTCAGGTAGTTTATCCCCATTTAAAAAATTCATTTACAAATCTTATATATGGTTACTAATAAACCCATAACCTTTTATGAGAAGAGGAAAATTTCGTGCAACTAAAAAATGCCAAAACATCTAGAAAAAAATATCTTACCTTATATGAAATATACAGTAAAGTAATTATTGGTATAGAATACTTAATTACTTGTGCCTAAGAGAAAGTGGAAAAAAAATTGGTTATTCTGATGATGCATTTGAATAGACTTAATTTTTAATGTATTGATATCTGAAATATTTAACATGTAATGGAATTTAGAGTTTGAATTTTAAGACCATGTTCTGATTTTGTTTTCGAGTAAAACCCCAATTACAGACCCATCACTAATGATGGAGTTATATCTATATATTTAAATCTGTATTTTCCAAAGTGGAAAACATTGTCACTCAATATAACTGACTGCAAAGGTCTTCTCAGACTGCTGATGACTTCTTAATATGGTCACTAAAAGCTTTTTAGTGAAATTGTGGTTATTTTTCATTGCCACATCTATATTGCCATCTAGTGTGTTCAAATGGAACTGTTTAATAGAGAAACCAGTAGAAAATAGATTTTACTTACTAAATTTACACAAATGTACATCTGTTTAAGAGAACTACAAACCATATTAAACTCTGAGCCTTGATTTGGTTTAGATATGGAGCAAAACCCACTGGCTGAAATGCTGTAAGTACCCTCTGGGATGTGTAGAGATGGACACACTTCAAGATAAGTTTCCAAACTTCTGTACTGCACAGGCCAAAGGATGCAAATACACACATGTGGGATGTCCAGAGGTACTTCATTCTGGAAAAACACAAGTTTTTTCATGATCACTGGGAGCTCTGCTAAGCTGCTTGATGAGTGCAGTTAATGTCTAGAGAAATTCTGAACACAGTTTTCTTCAACTTTCAGGACTCTGAAATAACTGGAGTACAGGAGTGACTTTGCACTTTGCTATGTGCTCTTGAGAGCTTCTCTGTTCCCAAACTTCCAAATACTCTCTTTGGCAGAATTTTGGGAAATGCCTCAGTCTACAAGTAGAAATGCACCAGGGATAGCAAGAAGGTTCATGATCCCATCAGTTCGTGGTCAATAAATTTTACACTCTTATAAATATATATTCAATCATCTAAACAAGGCCTAAGCAGATTTAAAAAAAATATACCTCATTGTGCTTAATGCCAGACATCCAAAAAGAACTGTGTGAACTAAGCTGTAAGCAGCATCAGGCTTCAGTGTTATTGTGCATTCTTCCATCTTTTCCATTAAATGGACTTGACTTGAACCACTAATTGAAGAAATAAACAGTATTATATTTCATTCTCTAACATATTTCACATGTTATCTGCATTTTAAAAAGTATTGAATCCTTCTGATGGTAGAAAGCAATACCATTGCTATCAGTCCACAATCTTCCACTGTATCTATGACATAATTAAGCCTGATACCATCAAATTGTTGAGGCATCAGGTATTTCTTTTCATGTATAGATTTCTGGAAATGCAATGTGTTTAAATGAGCTGGATTAGAATGAGATAAAATTGTTTACAGAAAGGCAAGCTTGGTTTCTTGCTTAAAGCAGCTACAGGGTTCACAGGGCTTTGATGAGAGAGAAGAATGTAACTATGATTTATGGGGTTTTGCTGGTACATCTGGATGCTACTAAAGCTATAGAATGGAAGTAGAATTAGAGCAAGTGAGTCCTGAAAGGACTGGTTACTGCCTGAGGTGGCTGGTCCCGTGAGTGTATATGGAGGGCCCATAAAAAAAAAAGAAGCTGTTTAAATGTGTGAGGTTTTCCCCTGTTTTTTTCAGGCAGATGTTAAGTGAGATAACTGGACAATGTTAAAAATGAGGGTGATGTTTAGGATTACAGAAAGGAAGAGTTGCAGAGTCTTTTCTCTGTTTTTAAAACTGACTGATGCAGTGAGTTTTTTAAGAGGCCAGTTGAATGGTACCAAAATGACTTACAGATGACTGACTTCAGTTCATAACAGTTTCAGAATATTTTAGATCCTTTCCCTCTCCCTCTCTGTCTTTCCCCCTTTTGCCCTGTCTTCCCTACAATCTCTGATGAGTGGCACTAGTTACATGACAGTCCATGAATTTTTGCTTAATCAAGTTTTATAACATCCCTTCTAACTTTAACCAGGTTGTACATGTAAAACTGAGAGGTCTATGATGAACCACTTTCTTTTTTTTTTTTTTTTTAATTGGAGTCCTATCTAATTTTCTTCTAGTGTTGTCTAAATACCTCAGCATCCTACAGCTCAGCTGTGGGAACTGCCAGCAGTGATGCACTGTTGTATTCCACTGCTCCTTCTTCACACAGATCACAAAGTTCAGCACAGACTATTCCAGCTCATTCCTGGGCAGTCTGAGGATAACACCAGGGAAATCTCTGGCTGGGAGTGCTTTGCACCCTTATCCTGCTTCACCCTCCAAACCCAACCAACTCTACACATACTGCAAAACTTTAACAGCAAACCAAAGAGCTTGAAGGGACCTTGGGAAGAATGTTGGTTTAGACTTTTAGCTTTAATAGGAAGTTACTTATTCTGCCTGATCTCTCTATTACACATCCTACTGCTTGCCAGTACCTGTGCAAAGTAATACTGGTTGCTGCTGTGTTCAGCTGTCAGTTCCTTAGCCATCTGAAGAAAACTGATAAAAAAGTGAATTCTTTTGAAGCTGTATCTTACCTGAGGTTCCGAAAGGCCACAATTACAGCTGCTACTGCCATGAGGAAGAGAACAAACGTGTAGACATAAAAAAGTAACGTATCCGAGAGTCTTGAAAAAGTATTTAAGGGTAGTAAACCAAAAGCTTCTTCACAAAGATACAGGTTGGCATCAAAATCCCTAAAGAAAAAAGAATAGCCCTTGTCATCATGTATTTCATAATTTGATGTTAAAAAGGATCAAAGTTTCCTTTTTTCCCCAAGAAATTATGAAGCTACAGTTGTGCAGATTTTTGTAAGGGAAAATATGACATAAACGTGAGGTGAAAATCCATGATTTGTCCCACAGTTTTTCAATGATTTTAAATTTAATTAATGAAGTCAAACAAAAAGGCAAAATTGCAGCTAAATCATACCTTGTTGCCCCAAATCCAAATTTTGCTTTCAGGAATTTAAATATATGTTCATCTGACTCAAGATTAAGAATTTTCTACAAAATATGGAAAAAGAAAGGAAATTATATTTTAAGTATCAAAAATGTCACAGAATAAACAGTTTTTTTCATTATTTAAATAATGTGAAGCACCACAGGCTTACTGAGATAGAGTGCTTTGCAATCGAATAAGCATTCAGTTTTAACTGAAAGTAACTTTGCAAATGCTCAGCAGTATCAAATGCAGTATAAATCTCCACTTGTTATAGAATTACAGGTGAGCTTCAAGTCAAAACCAATTATTTGGTGTTAATTTAGGAAGTTTCAAAATCCTTATATCAAAAATATCAGCAAAACAATTTTTAATTTTAAAATGCATTCACTGGAATGCAGTGAAATCTCCCTGCAATTTTTCTTTAATGATGTTACCATAGTTAACAAACAGCTTTCAACATATTTTGTAATTTACTGTATTAAAAATTATTTGCTTACCTTGATGAATTTATTTATTACAAGAGTCAAGCACAAGACTAATAGAACATGAAGGATAAGTTTCCCAAGCCTATTGAGAAAGCCACCCTTTTTTAGGTTTTTCTAGAAAGAAGAAAGTATTAGAATTTCAGTACTTTTTTTTGTATATATTTGGAACAAAACCATCACAGGCTATTTGAAACAGGAACAAATTTGTATCAGGTTCATGTAAGCAAAAATGTATTCATAATCAAGTATAAACATATAACTCTTAGACAAAACTGAAGGGGCAACATCATAAAAGCTCCCCAGGCTGATGTGGCAGAGTTTTGGAAGCAGCCAAACAGCCTTCCTTGGGTGGTGGCCCTATTANAATTCAAGCCAAGTCTTGCTGAAAGTCCATTTACATAGGTTTTTTTCAGGATCCAAACTGCAGCTTGCACCATCATAAATGTTAATAGCAATCACAGAGTTATGGTGTCTGATGGCCTTGGTTATGATGCAGTTACTGTAATTGAAGTCATTATTTGATCATGCAATGTTTTTGTTGCTTTACGCTATAGTAATTCCTCTAATTAGTATTAGTAATTGAAAATTATAATGCATATAAATTACTCATTTACATATATACATATACACACATCTATGGAGAAGGAGGTATCTATCACACTCTTTATTTAGTACCACAAAAATATTTCAGTACCTACCTGAATTGCTCTTGCTATCAAGACAGAAGCATTAAAACTTATAAGTAATGATCCAAGAATCATAGAA
>WEIV01014150.1:26945-44497 GCA_013390005.1 Calyptomena viridis | reverse complement strand
AAAGCAAGCAGCTGAACAGGTCATGGTTGTAATCTTGGAGCATTTAAGGCTAGACCTGTGACAGATACTGCTGAAATTTTCAGAAGATCAATTAGCTTTATCATGAGAGCATAATTTTGCCTGTTGGTGGCAGTGAATGCATGATGGCTTTGTAAAAATCCAAGCATTACAAAGTACCACAAGTACTTGGCAAAAATTGCATTGACGTTCCAGATTCCTAAACTTAAGAGTTTATTTCTCAGGCTAGCAGGAACAATATGTTTTACCAAACTATACTTAACCCAGGCCCTCTAAGCATGGTGGTTAAGCCAGAATATAACATACAAATAAATAAGTACATTTCTGTGAGGTCAGACATATGCACAGAATGTTTACTTAATAAGGAATCTAGACCATCTGTTATATTTCAAGAAATTTGTTATTTTGACTATTTGTTAAAAGCCGAGAGGAATTCAAAGAAATATTTATAAAATTGANGAAATATTAGGATGATTCTACCAAAATAAAGTTCAGCTCAGTTGCTGATTCCCCTGAATGAGTCATTGAATTTTTATTCTCTTTATCGTGCATGGCACAAACAACAGAGATAAGAGAACACTGGTATAATGTAACAAAAGAAAACTAGTAGCTATAAAAACTACATATTACAGTATGGCCAACAACCATCCTAAGAAAAGATCTATGCACAAAACATCATCAGTTTTTGTTGCAAATGTCACTGTAGTCCTATAAATTATACAATAAATAGTCAGTCAAAGAGCCCCAGCTTAAAAACGTACAATGTCATACATATAAATAAGAAAACAAACAAACAAAAGCAAAGGAAGTAGTTATTTCAAGAGCATTCTACATAGCATTTAGTTATAAATAAAATCATTATGTCAACACTCACAGGATAGCCTAGAGGTTTCCTTCCAACAAAATTAGATGTTCCTCAACTTAAAGAAAATAATTGAGAAACTGCTTCTATAACTGATAGCTTCCATTAGAAAGAACTGCCAACACAATCCCACTTTGACTATGAAAAAAAAGCTATCAACCTTTGAAAATAAAATTTTTTGCTATGGCAACCCTTGGAAAAAAGCCAGTCTCACACATGTTAGAATATCTAACAGATAACTTCGTAAATATAAATGCAAAATTTCTTGAAAAAGATTATATTTTGTGTGGCAAGAAGCTTGGCTTCCCAGGAGAACATAGGTATATGTATTATTCCCCACACATATGTGTTAACATAGAAGTGGATGACCTCATCTGCCAAATAAGAATAAACAGAGTAGCGGTAATTCTAACTTTTAAATCCTAACTTCTAAACAATTGTGTAAGAAAATATTTCCTGGGGTAAGATTAAGGAAAATTAAAGTCTTTCTACATAATTACATCAAAGAACAGACAGGAGTGTTAGGCAGCATTCTTGCCACTGCAATGTATAAATATANCACAGAATGTTTACTTAATAAGGAATCTAGACCATCTGTTATATTTCAAGAAATTTGTTATTTTGACTATTTGTTAAAAGCCGAGAGGAATTCAAAGAAATATTTATAAAATTGAAAGAAGGGGAAAAAAAAGAAAAATAAGTCTAAAAGTCTACAGTAAGATTGCATAACTAACTCATTGTCTGGAGATGAGCTGCTACTTAATGGCAAAAAATAAGTGCATTAAAAGAGAAATCATAGCTGCTTAAAAGGCTTTAATACCACAGGATGCTTCAGAGTTTAGACTGTTGAACTCCTGAATGTTTCATTTCAAGCTTGTTATGGTAAATTGTTTTGTAGAAGTCTGAAGTTCCTAAAAATTTCAGTAGGAAATAAAATATAACCTTAAAAAATAATCTCTCAAATAATTAATTCCCTTTGAGTCATATCTGTACCTTTTCTAGAGGTGAAACTGGTCACTTTACAGATTTTTAAGATTTGAAATTTAAACAACAAAAGGATTTTCTTCTACAATGTTATTAAGGATTGACACCCTAAACAAGTAAGTATTTATGTGCTTGCCATTCTGCAGTGTATCTTTCTTCAGCTTAAGTAGGACTTAAATGGTTTCAGGAAAATTCTTCCATCTATAGTTGGAAATTTAATTCTATCTTGTAGAATTCTACCCTGGAATCTTCAAAGCTGTTACTCTTTTCTGAATGTACATGGAAAGAAACCTTTGAAACTCCTTTTGGTTGCATACAGCTTATATATTTTTTGTATAATAAAAGATCTGGGTTTTTTTATGAAACTAGAGCATGATGAACAGTAGAAAAAGTTAATATATAGCTAATGTTTCAAACAAAAATGGAAACAGTTAATTTTTTCATGCGTTTAACTAGTGACATCCCAAATAATTTATTGAAGTATGTTAGATGGCAAATATAATTACAGAAGAACAAAAATATGTTTAATTCTGCAAATGAAATGTGGCTGCTCTCAGATGCTCTGAAGGACTGCAACAGTCTGTAAGGTAAATAGAACTAATATATTTAGGAAGCAAACATAATTAGCAGACTTTTAAGATCGTCTTATAGATTGGCCAAAACTTATTATAGAGAGGTTTCGTCTGAGCCTATGTCCGGTGACTTCTAATGGGAAGAAAAAAAGGACAACAAAAGTTTTGTCAGCCCTCTGTCACCCTCTACAGGAAAAATTCTCAACTAGAGGCAGTTCTTATTTAGTATAGAATTATAAAATTCTGTACCACCACTTCACCACTGGTTTAAGAGACACTTCTATTTTCAGACAAGTTGACGCAAATGTTCTTGTTGGATATAATTGTAATAAAAAAGTCCTTTTTTTAATTTATAAAATTGAAGGCAGGGAAAATTCTCAGAACTTTATAGAATATGTTAAGCATTTGTGTCACATTAATGCCCCTGGACTACTGACTGAAACCAAATCATAATAACATGAAAAAAAATTAAGTGAAATGTTTGAGTTTCAGTTGCAGAATCCAAAATTCTAAGCTAGATTTTAAACCATCGTTTGTGTTTAGGTAGGATATTCTGGTTTTAATGTCACCAAAGAAAACATATAAAGCTCATTAAAAATAAGATTTACCAGTAAGTTGAAAAAGAATTAAGGATTCAGAAAGATTTTTTTTCATGTGAATGTAAAATATGATATCTGTTAACTGAAAGAGACAATCCAAAGGCCAGATCATAAAGAAACTTAGTATTTTTTTAGTTTTTTAATTCTACTTTTTGTTGCTCATTTTCACAATGGTTGAGGGTTTTATTATATTTGAAATAATTAGATAACATCCTAAGATAAACATTAAGAATAAATATTGAATTTATTTATACTTTGATTCTGTGAGGCCCTGGAATCTGAGGATCAGGGAAACGAGAAGAAGATGTGGATGTAGGGTCTTCCAGGATGGAGGGTTTACCCAGGGCAAGGCAGCTCACCCCCTGCATCTTGACCTCCTCAAAAAAAATAAAAAGAAGAGTAACTAAAAAAGAAGAGTAGTAGTCACTGGTTTCTCCCTTTTGAGTGGAATGGAGGGCCCAGTATGCCAACTGGACTCAACCTGTAAGGTGGTGTGTTGTCCCCCTGGGACTCAGGTAAGGTATATCACCAAGAAACTTCCCAGCCTACTACAGCCCACTGATTATTACCCTCTACTGATTTTCCAGCTGTGCAGTGACAAGGTTCCAACAAGAAGGCTGCAAACAATCAAGACGGACATCAGGGTCAAAAGACCTGGAGCACATGTCTTCTCTTCTGCCCTGCCATTTACAAGGAATTAAGCAGATGAATATCTGGCTTTGAGATTGGTGTTACCAGTATAATTTTAGGGGGTTTGATTGTGGGTCAGTTTGTATAACACTAAGCCTGCTGGCAACAAGCAGGGTGTACCTGTCTCCATGCAAGAGAAGAATCTTAGCCCTGGAGTTAGCCAGGCTTATTGAGAGACCTTTAAACCAGATTGAATGGGTATAGGGACATAGCCAGACTTGACACAGATAAGATGTGGGAAAGTGGGAACTATAGCAACCACCCCAGTAGCAAAAGGAAGCTTTAGAAGGAATATTTCAAGGAATCACAAGCAGCCAAAAACTTAACCAAAAGACAGGACTATGGGGCATCCCTTTGCAATCCTACTGGGATATTGACATAATCAAATACTTCTGTGTACACTAATGCATGCAGGACTGGGAACAAACAGGAGGAACCAGAGATCTGTGTGCAGTCACATGGCTTTGATCACATTGCTATTGTGCACATGTGACGAGATAGTTCACATGACTGAAACGTTGCCATGAAGGACTACACACTGCTGAGGACAGACGGAGCAGGAGGACACAGTGATGCAGTTGCCATTTGTGTAAGGCAACAATTGGAATGTATCGAGCTCTGCCTTGGGCTGGATGATGAGCAAGTCAAGAAACTTATGGGTTAGGATAAAAGAGCAGACTATTAAGGGTGACACTGTTGCAAGAGTTTGCTACAGGCCACCTGATCAAGAGGAGGAAGCAGATGAGGCCTTCTACAGGCAAATGGAAGCAGCCTTCAAATCACGGGCACTGGCTCTTGCTGGGGACTTTACCCTGACATCTGCTAGACAAGCTACACGGCAAGGTAGAGGTGGAAGACTCTGGTAACAGAGGACACATAGATGGCAGAGTTACTGACTGAACACTTTCTTTGCAGCAGTCTCCACTGACAATAGCCCTAAGATGTTGATCTGGGTTACTCTGATCCTCAAGTCTAGCATAAAAAAGTGTTGGAAGAAAGATTTTCCTTTTTTTAAGGAGAATTTGGTCAGAGAACACCTGAGCAAGCTTGCTAACCACAAGTCAATGGACCATGGTGGGATACATCCATGAATGCTGAGAGAGCTGGTGCACACCATAGTTAGGCTGCTCTTGATTCTCTTTGAAAGGCTGTGGTGATCAGGAGAGGTACCTGACGAGTAGAAGAAAGCAAATATCATCCCAGTCTTCAAAAAGAGCAAGAAGAGGACCTGAGACTACCAGCCAGTCAGCCTCACCTCAATCCCTGGAAATGGGATGGAACACCTCGTTCTGGAGGCCGTCTCTATCCACATGGATGAGAAGGTGAACAGCAGTAGTCAGCATGGATTCACTAAAGGTAAGTCATGTTTGACCAACCTGATTGCCTTCTATGATGAACAAACTACCTAGATGGATGAATGGAAAACAGTCGATATTGTCTACCTTGACTTCAGTAAGGCTTTCAACACTGTTTCTCACAACATCCTCAGGCAAACTCAGGAAATGTGGACTGGATGAGTGGACAGTGAGCTGGATTGAGAACTGGCTGAATGGCAGAACCAAGAAGATTGTAACCACTGGCATAATGTCTAGTTGGAGGCCTCTCACTAGTGGCGTCACCCAAGATTTGATACTCTTCCCCCAGTATTGTTTAACTTATCCATCAATGACTTGGATGAATGGCCAGATGCCTCCTCAGCAAGTTTGTTGAAGACACAAACCTAGGAGGAGTGGCCAACACCCCAGAGGACTATGAAGACCTTCAGAAGGATTTTGACAAGTTGGAGACATGGGCAGAGAAGAAAGGTCCAAAATTCAACAAGAGCAAGTGCACAGTCCTGCGCCTGGGGAAGAATAACCCTGGGCACCAGTACAGGCTGGGGGCTGTCCTGCTGGGAAGCAGTTCTATGGAGAAGGACATGGGGGTCCTTGTGGCCAACAAGCTGTCCATGAGCCAACATTGTGTCCTTGCGGCCCAGAAGGCAAACAGTATCCTGGAGTGTATTCGGAAAAACACTGGCAGCAGCTCAAGGGAGCTCAAGCCTGGTGAGGTCTCACATGGAGTGCTGTGTCTAGTTCTGGGCAGTAGAAGAGAGACACAGAGCTCCTGAACAGGTCCAGTAGAGAGAGACAAAGATGATTAAATGACTGAAGCATCTCTTTTACAAGAAAAGGCTGAGAGAGCTGTGCCTATTCAGCTTCAAGAACAGACAATTGAGAGGGGACTTCATCAATGTGTACAAGTATCTGATGGGAGGGTGTCAAGAGGATGCAGCCGGGTTCTTCTCAGTGAGGCCAAGCAATAGGACAAGAGGCAATGAACAGAAACTGATGCAGAGGAGGTTCTCTCTGAATGTGAGGAAGAACTTCTTTACTGTGAAGGTCACTACGGACTCTAACAGATTGCACAGATATGTTATGGAGTCTCCCTCACTGTAGATATGAAAGAACCGTCTGGACACAATCCTTTGCCATGTGCTCGCGGATGATCTGGCTTGACAGGGAGGTTGGACTTGGTGACCCACTGCTGTCCCTCCCAACCTTACCTGTTCTGTGATTTTGTTATTCTATGATTCTAAAACTAAAGGCAAAAACAACCCACTGAGAAAAAGCTGAATTCTTCCTGAGGTTATATTATTTTCATTGACTAATGGAATGATATATTTGTGTATCTATCAGAAGACAGGAAGGGTGAGACCCGAACATCATGTAAATGGTATACAATAAGGAGTTAATATTGTACTCGTTGTGGCTGAGATAGAGTTAATTTTCTTCCCAGTAGCTGTACAGTGCTGTGGTTTGGATTTAATATGAGAATAATGTTGATAACATACTGATGATTTTAATGTGTGGTAAATAGTGTTTATTCTAAGTCAAAGTCTTTCCAGGTTCTCATGCCCAGCCAACAAGAAGGCTGGAGATACACAAGAAGTTGTGAGCAAATGCTACCAGGTCAGGTGACCCAAAGTGGTTGAAGGGTCATACCATATGACATCATGCTTAGTACATAGACTAGCAGTACAGCTGGCTGGAGACCACTGCTTGGAAAGGGGCTGGGCATCGATCAGTGAGCAGTGAATAATTGCACTGGGCATCACTTTTTTTGTGTATTCTAATTCTTTTGTCATTATTATTATTATTATCATTATTACTTATTTCTTTTTCTGTGCCATTAAACAGTCTTTATTTCAACTCACAAGTTTTCTCACCTTTACTCTTCCAGTTTTTCCCTCCATCCTGCTGGTGAAGTGGAGGAGTGGGCAAAAGACCACGAGATTAAACCACAACAGTGCTACTTCAATTTTTTCATGCTGTAGCTGCCATTTTCCCTCTTAATTTTTGCCTTCTGAACATAGCTAGAAATTATGACCTACAGTACAGATGAGAGGCACATCTGCAAGTCCTCCAAGTCTGGAAAAAGAGAGATGCTGGAATTGATTAAATTGTGATCCGGGTTTTAAAGCAGAGGAAACAAAGCAGAAATTATAAATGGCAGGTTTTGCTCAATGTATCTTGAAGAGTGGCAGGGAAGAAAATCCTGTACTTACTGGATAAAATTAAATTCTAGAAGAGAGTAAAATGAGGCACAAGAGTTGGCAAGGTCATCCCAAACTCAAGGAAAGTGCAGAGCCTTAATCAAACGTAGTTAATTCAAGTACTTCTGTAACATAACCCATGGTATTTCATCTCAATTGAAGCATATCTGCTTGTAATCACTGATGAGTTAAAAGGGTTTGATCAATACTTTCTACGTGAAGGGGCAAAATTTTTACATTGCAGGGTTAAACATTTTGGGCCTTGTCATATTATCTGTATGGGGAAGCATGGAATGTGTTCAGCCCACAGTGCGTTTCCTAGCAGGAGACTAACAAGTTCATTGAACTTCATTTTCTTTAAACTATGAAATTGAGAGCACCAAGGGTATAGTTTCTTGTATACAAGGTGTTAAAGTGGCTGGAGCATGGGAGGAACGACAAGTCAGCTATGCAAGAGGAAAAATGGCAGGCACTAGGATGAAATGGTAAAATCTGCTTCTAGCTCAGCTCCTCTGAGTGCACTGTAAATAAACACTGTATGGCAAACACAGTCACTGGAGTAGCAAGCCAATCAAGCAAGGGTACGTAGGAACCCAGAGAGGGAGAAAACCAAGATGCCTGAAAGCTCCCTAACACTCATTAGCAATATCTACTCAACCTTTTTTTAAATCTTGCTTTGCACTGACTTAGCAAGCAGGTACTCTCTTGCACTTTGGTGTTATTCAGTGAAATTCACCACCACAGTCTGACTATTCTTTGGTAGTGAAATTACTAATAGTTTTTAATCAATAATAAAAGATATTTTCTTTGTTCAGACACATTTAGTCTTGAGCAGTGGCAAATCTGAATTTCTATTTTTAACCTGCATCTCCAGGCTACTACTAAATCAGAGTGTTCTGCATCTGCAACAAAGACCTGCAGTTGTGACAAGACCAGGCTGGAGAGGGTTGAAAATTGAAAGACAAGGCTGCTATTTTGGACAGAAACAGGCTGGAAAAATGGATGCTCAGGAATGTCAGGGAGTTCAACAACAGTTAAGTGAAAAGTGTTGTAGCTGCGATGGGATAACTTCATGAAGTGGTACAGGCATTTTTCTGTCTAAATGGAAAACAGCTTCTCAGAAAAGACATGGGGGTCTGATGCACAGGAACTTACTAGCATGCTAAGAAGTTTCTACAGTGTACCCTTGCAGCAGTGAAGGCCACATACTGGGCTGTTTTAATAAAATTGTTCTCTGCAGATTGAGGGAAATGATTTTTACTGTCTTAAGACCACATGGAGAATACCCTGTTTACTTTTGGGCTTCTAAGAAAGACATTGACATACTGGGGCAAGTCCAGAGAATGAGTACAAAGATAAGGCTAAGAAAAATGGGTTTGTTCATCCTTAAGAAGAGAATACTAAGTAGACATCTCACTGCTGTCTGCAGCCACTTGACAGGAAGGTGAAGATGGAGTGAAACTCATAACAGAGCTGCACAGATATAGGACAAGTGGCAGTAGTTACAAGTTGGAACGTGTTATGTTCTGACTCGATACACCAAAACAAAATTATTCCCATTAGGGTAATCAAATACAGGAACACTCTGTCCAGAAAGGCTGTAGAAACTCTATCCATGGGGATATTTAAATTGGATATTCCCTGAGCAACATGCTCGAGCAGGAGGCTGGCTAGAGACCTCAGAAAGTCTTTTCTAACCTATGTGACCCTCTGAGTCTGCATGCTGTCCTATCACTCACTATTATGGACCAGGAAATGCTTTTTTAAAATTAAATTTTAAATTTAATTTTTAATTTAATTTAATGTTTAAAAATACATTAGGTTAATTAGGTTAAGCCCATGATACTACACTGGAAATATGTAAGAAAACCAGAATTCAAGCAAATACGGGAGAGGCAAACCCATCTACAAGATCATGTATAGGGAAAGGGGATAGGGTAAATAGTTTGTTCTGTTTTCTGATTTGAGAAATGGGCATGATATGAAGCTACTGGGGATGCAGTTCAAAGATGAACAATTTAGTTCTTTATGTAACAAATAGTTGAACTGTGGAACTCCTTGTGAAGAGCAGCTATATATAACAAAAATTTCTGTGAGTTGAAGGGCACACTAGGCAAGCTCATGAAAAGAAATCCATTTCATGCTAACTCAACAAGACCCACACCCTGCATAGAAAGATTTGCAGATGAAAATGACTGGAGGATGAGAAAGTCTTAAGTAGGCTTATCATATATGCTTGTGCTGTTCTTACACTTTTTCTTAAAGACCTTTTCTTTAAAAAGTGCTCATTGAGAAATTTACAGTCAATAAAGAAAATCTGTACTTGATGAACCATTGCCCTCTCCACAAAAAACTGTTCCGACAAAGGAAGAGAGATTCAGTGTTCAGCCATTTAACAGTTAAAAGCCATGATAATATTCAAGAGAGAAAATCTAGAGGAAAAGAATTTCTGAAATGGAAACTGGACAGATTTGAAAATAAGCAATTTGAGTTTTAACTACATGTGGAGTGGAAAAAAGAGGATGAGCATGACGGTGCTTTCTGTGGTTTTATACATCTGTGAAGGTTTTATATACAGTTCTGTTACCCCTCAGTTATATTATCTGTAAATGGACTGCTCCAGTCTCCCTCCCCTTTCCCACTTGGTTGCTCCTGGAATTGTTATCCCCTCCCTCAGTTGTATCCCCCCTCTCGGACCCCTCCTCCCCTATCCCATATTTGTCCCCGGCTCCTCCCTTTCTTCTAGTCCTTCCCCTATCAATCCAGGTTACTCGATCCCTTACAAGTTTGAGTTGAAGGCCTCTGGCTTCTACTCCTGTCTGTCACCCCCAAACCCCACCTTCCCTTATCCCTGGTTGGTCCTTTTCCTCTCCCCTCCCCTCAGTTGCACCCCCTCGTAAGATCGTGTTCCAGGTTGTTAAGCTGCTCTCCTGAGTAGGCTCTCCTTGGGGTCGGACCCCAAATAAACTGAGCTCTGTTTCACCCTACTCAGAGAGTCATTTTCTGCTTCCTTCCGTAGGCAGTAGCCAAAGGTCCTTCCTCCTGGAGCGCTGGTTGGGGACTGGCGAACTGGCCACACTCAAGAAACCTCTCACGAGGTGTGTGGCAGGACATACGGCCTGGCTTGTGGCTCCAGAGTCACCGGGGGGCCCGATCTCTCCCGTGGAGAAACGTTTGGTGCCCTGGTGCCCGGACATCTGCCTCGTTGCCCTCAAGGTGTGTGCCAGCTAGCCTGGGCTCGAGCAGGGTTTGAGGAGCAACCCTCTGGGAAAGCACTGCGGCAGATGAGTAATCGTATTCAATAGTATGGTTAGGGAAAAAAGGAAAAACCATTACTGAATAATAGGAATGGACTTGTTTGACAACAGTGCTCTGCATATTACAGCAGAGGGAAAAAATGAACAGACCAAAAGAAAGCAATACATAACTGAAGATACTAGAATAACTTGCTTGTGGAACAGAAGGTAGGGAATTTAGAAACATGGTTTAAAGGAAGTGGAGAATTTTCAGAGTGTAGGTTTGATGAAAAACTTTATTACAAGCCTGAAAGACAAGATATGCTGAAGTATGAGGAGAGAAAGAGAAAATAAAAAGAATATAAGTATATACAAATTTTTGGAAAATGATAATGAATTGATGAGAATTTATAGTGATGACTCCCTATCAGCAGTTATTGCAAATCCTATTTCTTATAAAGTTCATGGATTTTAGTTGTCTTCCATTCTGAATAGGCTAACAGTAGATTTATAATGAATCTGGATGCGTATGTATATGAACTGAAGTTATGTAAAGGGAGAAAACACTTCTATCTCCCTTCCCTTGCATATAACATGCTTGTTGGGATAAAAAATAACAGTAATGCAATCATCCTCAAGGAAACGCAGAGGCTTTTAGAGATTTCTAATGACAATGTTATATAGTTTTCAAAGTACCACTTGAAGCTAAAGCATTTTAAAAATTCGTTTTCCACTCCCAGAATTGCCATCCTAAGAACATTGCACAGCAGGAGACAAGTCTGACCTTTGAAAGTATTTATAAAAGACTGCATTAAAAATACAGAAGTGTTATATAAAAGACTCTTGAGTAGACGTCTTACAACATTGCCTCAGATTCTTTTGTACTTCCTATCTTCATCTGTAGTAAGTGTTTGGTAATCCAAATCCCACTCTCCTGTTGTAAAGGGACTGGATATTCAGCTAGTTTGTCTCAGGCTGCAATTAAGAAAATTCCACTTCCTGCTTCTATTAATCAGGCACATGCTACAGTAAAAATTCTTTCCTATCCTTTTATCAAAAAGTTCCAATGTTTTCATAATTAAAAGAGCCAACAAATCTTGCTCTTTACATATCACAAAGACTGCCTTTCACAAATATTTTTTTAATAAAATCTGAATAATTCAAATGTCTAAGTACCTATAGCTAGGCTGTCCTTAGTGGATATGAAAATTCATGCAGAGATAAGAAAACTGCCTTTATTTAAGACATTTAAAACATATTTTGTGAAATTTTATTAATACCAATTAAAGAACTTTTAATGTTCTCACTAATTAAAAAAAAGAGAACCAACCACCAAGCTGCTATTCTTAAAACAACTATGAAACAGTTCCAGAGAAGATCATCTTCAACAATGTAATTTCTGTAGATTCTTCATCAGTAATTAGGTAAGTAGTCTGTACTTGATGTGTCTCTTTTCTTTACCAGCACCAGAAAATAAAATTAGCTATTTTTTCAGACACCAATGTAAAAACATGGATCTCTGTCACTCTGTGCTATAGTCAAATTTATTTTTAAAAAGTTAATTATTACTGTGAAAAGAGTATTACTCAAATACAGACTTCCACACTTCTAGAGCGCTGGCTCTAGAAAAAAGCCTGTGTAACAGCATTTACTCTTGTTTAACAGTAGAGGGCGCCCGCTGCCTTAGAAAAAAGATCAGTTTTGCACATCAACGAAGTCTAATTTAATGTCTTTCCTACCACTAGTCAAATAGAAAAAGTGAAAAAACGATTGTAATTGTATTATCGAAGAAAGTTACTTCGGAAAATAAACAGAGTTATTTTAACTCCTGACAAGTTCTGATTTACTGTGAAAACTATCCTAATTTTACCTGAATTATTTACATTACAAGTGCAGAAAGCCAGAACAGTAAAAAGAAGGAAAGGCTATTACACCACAGAGCTACCACTACCTACTCACGATAAATGTCGAAATTCCTATCCAGTAAAGAGCATAGAAAAAGAAATGTTATGGGCATTGCATTGTGCATCTTGAGAAAGCTGCATGTGGGAACCTGTGCTCTGAGGAAACAGAAGCTTCATCAGGGCAGATATTTGTGTTGGATGGCAGTACGAAGAGAAAGGTATGATTCAGAACAATGGAATATGTTAACATGGGGGAGAATTTCTCTGATGGATGATTTTCATTTCTACTTCCAAAAGCAAACTTTGTAAAAACAAAAGGGCACAACACCAAACACAGCTTTGGGATATATTTTAGAATGTATCTTGCAACAGATTTAAATTCCTTCTCACCACTATTTATTTCTGAAGGTAAGCATGACGAGGATTTACATCCATTTGCTTTTTAAGCAATCAAGTGCAACATGAAAATCTTAGATACTGTCTCCAAGTTATGTTGACTGTGTTACAGACCGCTGTCAAAGCTTAGCGAAATCAGAGGAAGTGTTTTAATTAATTCATTCAGTTTGGGGTCATGTTCTTAATTAGCTACACAAGCAAATTAAAAGTAAATAGGACCATAACCCTCTATTCTCTAACTAGGCACAGTGGCCCTGTAATGATCAAATCAGCTGGCCATCCAATCCCATCAAGAATTGATAGAAATCTTTCCTTACAGTTCTTCCTGCTGAAAATGTAATAATAAATAAATAATTTGGATTTTCATATTACTTTTTTCCTTTAATTATGCATACTGACATAACAATCTCTTTATTTTTTTACTATAATAAGTAATTCACAACTTTCTGTTACCTGACTTGTTTCGTTCACCATATATTTAATCTAATCTTACACAAATAAACACAGATGCCTGCAAACTAGTACCATTTTTAAAAAAGTACTGCCTGAGATGTGATTTAAATATTAAAATGAATAAACAATTGTTTCTCTGCTTGGCATTCAAATTTCCAAACTTTAACATTATTATTAAAAAAAAAACCACCACAAAATTTGTATCTTCTTTTGATTTGCATATTGTGACCCTAACATTTATCAATCGTTGCTAAGTTAGTTGAGTTTCTTTGTCACCAAATTACAATGACACATATTTTATAATAATGGAATCTCTTAGAAGCTTTTCAAGGGGAGAGGGAAGATCTATACTAAGAATATTTAACAATGTTCAAGTTAATTCAGAAAAGTGTTTTGATAGTTCCAAAGCAGCATCATAAACAGGTTATAACAAACAGTGGTGAGTAACATTAACAATACACACAAAAAAAAAAAGGCTTCAATATAATATTAAGGAACTTTTTCTCTTATGAAATCAATAACATGCTAGTTAGCACTAGCACTTGTGAAAGATCGCAATTAAAATGTTAAAGACATATTTTGTGCATATAAAAAATTATCTTGCCTCACAATGCAATCAAAAACTATTCTTGGATATGTGATTTTTTTTCCTTTTCAACACTGGAACGTTGAAATGTTCCTTTTTCTGGAACATTGCTGAAAGTTATAACTGTTCAATCTACAAAGTTGGCACATGATTGTCTTTTCAATCCTCACATCAGAATACATCTCCCACTATCACATTTACAGATATTTGTGATTTAGGCACATCACTAGAGAATAACACTTTACCCACACAGTTAAAACTATATAAACTACAAAATTAATTTCACAAAACTTTATAGGCAAATATATGTGCATGTGTGCACAAGGTGGTTAGGGAGTTAAAAGAAGGCTTGGAAGAGATTTGTTCTCAAGCTTTCAGAATGTAAAGAAACAACCTGGTCTTATTAAAGCAATTATTTTCTTATATGGGCATCTATTAGTAATTTCTTGCATAACATAATAAATATTTTTAGAGAAATGGAAAAAAAAACCCAAACAAAAAAAAAGCAAGCAACCTAATGGATTTGGAAGTGTAAAATGTATTTTTTTTTGTTGTAGGCTGGCAATAAGGTCTAAATCAAATGAAGAAAAAAGAAGTAGGTGGAGACATTCAATAGACAAATGCCAGAATGATTGCATTAAAATAATAATTTTAAAAAACCTAACAACCAAGAAACTAAACTTTTTCATAAACTAGAGATGTCAGCTCTTCAGCAGAATATTATTTGTTATGGGTAGTCAGAACAGATTTATTTCAAAGTTGATGCGGTGTGGAAACCTGAATACTTCTCTGCTATAATTAGCTCCAGACAAAATTCTTCCCTAGGACAAAGTACTAGTACAAAGTACAGAAAAAAATTACACAAAACTCAGATGCTCTGAATGTTACTCCATTGCAGATTAAGCTGATCAAACTTTGAAACTGGGTCTCCTTGCTCCTCTAGCCATGTATTTTTCCCTTTTCCATTGAATGAGCCCTATCGTTTGCATGGTGAATCAGGTGGGAAAGATGAGTCAGTTGAAATTATTCCCACCAAAACCTCAACGGAATCATAACTAATTTATAGGTGAATTAAATACAGAAATTAAGTACAGAGATTAGTTCATTCTAGATTTATTAAACCTGCCTTGAAACAATAAAAAAAGTTCAAGAGGGTTCTTGATGTTAAACGTGTATCTCTCTTTGCAAACTTGAGTTTAAAAGAAAA
Organism: Calyptomena viridis; assembly: GCA_013390005.1. Lineage (NCBI taxonomy): Eukaryota > Metazoa > Chordata > Aves > Passeriformes > Eurylaimidae > Calyptomena > Calyptomena viridis. The sequence goes on along the minus strand of WEIV01014150.1, from coordinate 29,455 downwards.
AGTTTTCTAATGTGGATACAGGATTAAATTTAAATAACTAGATACTTCTAAATAACTCTATATCCACTTTTGACAGTTGTGGAAACCTGGGGGTTTAGGTTTTTTCTTGAAATATTTTCCATAAATTACACTTTGCATATGAAGAATGGTTTCATTAGTAAAAGTTTAAATAAATCCTTTAAAGAAAACTTTTTCAATTAAAATTATCGGAAATAGACATTCAGCTAGGAAAAAAGGGGTCTTAGGTTAAAAGATTAAATATTACGCCACCAAAAAACCCTCATTATGTTGGATCTGATTATGTTAATGTCATACAGAAACACTATGATTTTCTTCATAATTACTTTGGAATTAATTGACCAATTAAAGGAAGAAACTGTAAAGATAAAGAAAGTCAAGGCAATACTATTTATTCATTATAAATTCTGCCAGGCAGCTATGTAAGGGAAAAAAATTACATTTGCCTCTCAACTAAACAGGCTTTGTGTGAGCTTTGCATCCAAAGAACACACACAGAATAGAATATTTATAGATGCCCCAACCTCAGTTAAAAGATTCATTTTAAGAACATACTGCTTGAAACACCAAATCAATCAACCGGAAGACACCAATCTGTAGCTAAGCAGGCTCTCTTAGTTTTGCTGTCCATTACACTTATTTGTCAAGCCTAGAAAAGGGTAGTCTATGGTGTTAACAAGGTATGTAGTCAGAGCTATGAACCTTCTACTCGTACCATTTGTTCATATGAGAATTATATTAATATTTATCTCTATTTCTTAGGAAACAAAGTTTTAATAAAGGTACAATGGTTGCTAAATTTGCATATACTCTGAATCAACATCTATATCTGTAGTAGATGTTGCAGATAGTTCAGATGTGATATGGCAGATCTGATTTTTGCAAGTCAGGTTTAGATCAGTTTGAACAGTTGTCTTGAACTGAGATCCTTGTCCTAACAGAAACGTTTCTACGCTCTAAAAATTTTACAATTTTACAGATAGTAAGAAATATTAAGGACCTAAATCTTAAAATCTTAGATGCTTCTCGAAGAAATACTTAAATATTATTAAATCTCTGTATAGAGGAGTATAAAATTATTTATGGTGCAAATATTCTAGGAAAGAAAAAGACTGCATTCTCTTTCACCTAGAACTGGCTTTACAAGTGTTTTCTCTAGTTGTCAATTGAGGAATGGATAAAAAGTTATATTAAATGCAATAGTTTGCTGGTTAAATACTTCATTCTAAGGATTTACATTGGGGGCAAATTATTACTTTCTAAAGTAATAATATTGTGTTATCATTGCTGTTATACTTCCTGATGCAATTTAAAAGTATAGTCTCTGTTCTCTACTGTTGTTTTTTCAGGAGAAGTACTAAACTTAATGCTCTTTTCTGGTCTGAAAGGAAATCACACAAAGTACTTTGCAGTCTGACATTTCTTCTTGGAGTGGCCTGCATGAATGAGAAAACCATTCCATTCACCTTGCTACTTAAAACATCTTCTAAACACAGAAACTCTAGACAGAATGTGTTAAGAACAGTCTATTTGTGGGAGAAGATACAGATGCTGTTTTGTTGCTCAGTTTCCTTTAGTATGATACGAGGTTTGTATCTGTTGCTATTTATTTGACTATAAATTATGTTTGTATCAATAATCAGTATTTGATCCATTTTAGATAGGGAATGGGGATATTTAATGTTTTTCATGATGAAACACCTTTTTTAAAAAGTTCCTGCTATTCTTTCATTCATTTTATTTGTTTTGTACATGACATTAAATAACAGTTCCCTTGAGGAAACTTCTCTTTATACATATGGTTACACAAACATAGCTTTTTATGACAAATAATAAGTATAAGAAATATTTATAGAGTATTTGGCATAAGGGGAATTCAGCCTGCATATTGAAAATATTACTATGCCCAATGTTCCCATTATTCTCAAGGAAGTTCTGCAATGCTGAATAGATGTTAAAAAAAATAATTTAATTGGGTGCCCAAAGCAGACAAGATTTCTCTTGAAAAGTCTGTCATCTGCCTCACATTACTATGGCCACAATCTTTACCAGCTGTCTGATAGTGAAGTTTTAATTAAGAGAATATAAGGATGTAAAAATAATATTTTAAAGTTTAGGATATTTATATACAGACATACACAACTTCTAAAAAAATATTCCTATTATGAAGTGAGCTTTAATACAGGGAAATACTTTGCATGTATAAATATGGATCAGCAATCTTTAAACTACTAAAATGTAAACTACTGAAGGCAGGCATTCCTATTTTCTACATATGACCCTGCCTACAGACTGTAAGCTACTGCTGTGGCAAAATGATCACTAAAATTTACAAATACAATAAACAATGGAAAGTGGAATATATAAAACTAACTTAAGAGAACATTCTTCCATCTTTATTCTTGGCAGCTGAAGTTCATAAACTTTTTAATAATGTGAAAAGATAGCTAAAATTTGGCAGTATCTGCAAGTAGTCATTTCCTTGTAAGGCA
>WEIV01014149.1:177804-198981 GCA_013390005.1 Calyptomena viridis | reverse complement strand
ACAGAAGAATAAATATGTCTTGGTTTTCATATTTTATATATTCGCTTAAGAATTATTCATGTATATTTTTCATTATTAACTTACAATAACATACATATTTTAAAGGGAAAAAAAAAGGGCAGAGCTGAAGCAGCGGAACGCATTAAAAAAAGACAATTCCTGCATACTCTTCACCTATATTAACCTTTCTAATAGCTTTAAAAAAATTAAATATACATATACATTACTAACCACTAGAAGTTCTCCATTCAGTTTAGAATGGTAACTCTTAGGGTCTACTTGTGCTTGTGTAACTACTGACTCCAGGGGCCTGGCTGCCCATGAGCACAGTGACTGCAGAAGCAGGGTCACTTGGTAGTTTTGAGAGTTGAAGAACTTACTAAAAGACAAATTTATCACAAACAGAATTAAGAAGGGAAGATTCAGACTAATGTTCGGAAGTAGCATATGCCACGAAAATGTAAAACTTAGTTCTTGCACGGTGCTGAAACAGAAAATATGGTCCTTTGTGAAGGGAGATCAGAGGCCTGTACTCACCAATAAGATTAAAGTATTCCTTTAAAAGCATATTTTGATAAATGGATTTTTTTCAATAGAAAATCACTAATCTTATGGTTATAATTTTAAAACCACCTTTAACAGCTACAGTTGTTCCTATCTGATCAGCACTTTCAATATCTTCAAAATGAATTTTCCCCTGCTCAAAACCAACAGGCTTTATTTTAGAAGTATTGAAAGGATCTGACACACACATTCAAAAAAAGTCCTGTGAGAACAAACAGCACCTTTAAATTACACATTTATTTCAAGTTTATCTTACCCTTCTCAAAGCTCAGCTGATATCAAGGGACAATAGATCCAAGACACTGTAAAACCATCACACACACCTTAATTTTAATATATTAATATTTCTCACAGAAATAGCTCAAATTCCAAAATAGCAGGCAGTGTTATTCTACCCACAGAGTAACCCTTTCTGTGAACATTGGAAATTAGGGAGTTGTACAATTAGAGAAAGGTAAGGAGGAAAATCAAAGGACAAAAAAACGCTGACTGCATTAAGTGTACCTTTTGCAAACACTGTTTTGCTGAGTGTGTCCACACTTCCTGTCAGAGAGACAGATTTTGGAGATAAAACACAAAATCTAGTTGTGTTCAATTAAGCTCAGTTAGAAATCATAGCTGAAGCTTGGTCTCAAGAATTCTGCCCACTCCTGAAACTACAGAAGTTGACAAGGATGTTGGGGTTTTTTTCACACTGAATATATATACACTCACATATGTAGTTTCTTATTTCTATTTTTTCATGTATGGAAGGCCCACATTCACAACAATTGGAGAAAGCATCTGATTTAACTGAAGAAAGAGCAACTACATGATGTTTTCAAAGAAATACAATGTTGTAAACTGCCTAAAAGAACAAACATCAGGTTCTTACCCTAGCTTTTCCAATCGTAAGAATTTAAGGGTTTATGTCCAACAGGCAAATTATTGTGCATTCACTGACTGAAACATCAGTTCAAATAGATCGCGCTTGTTTAGGACAGATGTTTTTCCTTTCCATATGCAGTCTTGTGCCACATTTACCTGACTACAAAAGAAAAGGGAAAAGAGAAGACACACATAAAACATAATGAAATTTTTCATGCTCAAGGAAGATTTTGCTTCTTTGTATTAATATTTTTCCCACATCATCACTTTCAGCTAAGAGGTAGCCAGTAGAGGAAGGATTATTACTGTATCTGCTGCAGTGAACAGATATTATCACTGACTTCTAATGACACTGTAACCTCTTGCCTTTACAAATCCAGTTTATAACAATTTTTCGAACCCAATTAATATGCTTTGTAATGATGAGATAACCTTGTGGGACCATAGAATAAAACATTCCCATTGTGAATGCTCTGCTTCTGCAGCTTGTGTATGCACTGGGTCAGCAGGAAGGCAGTTGCCTATACATTCTCATGTAGACTCAAAGTAATGTAAAAATAAAATACTCTCTCTCGCGCGTGATGTATAATATATTCCTCTGTGATGGGCAGATCTTTATCTCCAGTTTATCAGTGCAGATGAAAAGTGGGAAACAAGCAGTACTAGCACGGAGCCCTCAACCTTTTCCAGTTTTGGCTGTATCAATGTCCTGTCACAATGATCTACAGCAGCAGCAGCAGCTGCAGACACACTCGTAGGCCTATACTATACTAATTTCAGATGGAACACTTCTCTATACATCCTAGAAACCTTCCAAACCTTAAATATGCCTTCCAGGTTAGGAAGCCAGGAGGTCAAGTTGTCAAGAAACGACCCAGAAGCCCATCAGAACTTGACATAGACTGCTGGATGATGCTCATTTCACTGAAGAAATACTTCATAAGGATAAAACATGCAATCAAAAAAAATAATCTAAGTTTTATTGAGTCAGAAACAATTGCCCCATTTGATCCTAAAAGGAAAAACAAACAAATGAACATGTTTTTAGGAATATGTTGTTATTAGTGATTTTCTCACGTTGCTGTGCCCTCTGACAACTGCAACCCCCCACTGAGACTCTCAGATTTTGTCACTCCCTCAACATGTAGAAAAACCAGTCCCTTGAGTCCTTTATCCTCTTAGGGTATGGAATTAAAGCCACATCAAACCATTAAGTAAGCAATTCTTTTCAAGACAACCATTCCCAGTCTCCTCTCTTCTTGTAATTTTTGCAGATCTCTTTTGGTCTCCGAGTCCTGGGAATTCACCTCTTCCTCGAAGGATGACTAGAAAACATTCTTCCTCTTTTCTTCCTTCCAAGCAGTACCTCTCTCCTTTCCTTTTCAAACTAGCTGCAGATCCTCTGCTGGTTACCTAGGTCTCTCTAAGGTGTGCGATTCCCACCGTAATTCACAACCTCTAAAACATCCTTCTGCCAAAGCACACCACAAAAATGCATGGGATAAAAGTAAACAAATCCAAGGAGGAAACCATGAAAAGCAGTGTAAGTGAATAAAGACTCTTAAACTTCATGTATGAAATTAGACAATCAGACCTGGATTAAAATCATTTCCAAAACACTTCCAAATTTTGATAGAAGAAGGAAAAATGAGTGAGCTCAGAATACAAATCATGCAGATGTGACCAATGCAGTCGTACTGATGGAAGAATGAAATATAGTAAATTTGCAATCGGTTGGTGGGCAAATGAAAAAGGGAATGCCTCGGCCACAGGATCGACCTGTATTGAAAATTGCCCAGGATATTTTAATAGTCATGGGAGATTTTGGTTACTCCCATGCAAACCAGAAAAGTGACACAGTGTGTTGTGAGGCAAAAAACTAACTAATGTATTTTTTTTACATGGTATAAATGAGTGTCTCATGGAGCAACCAGAGACCTGACAGAAGGAGGAGTATTTTTTACCTAGTTCCAAGTAATTCACAGGATTCAGTTCAAAATCTGTGACAAAGGATCTCCACAGTTGCTAATGATCATAACATACTCAAATTCAAGATATTTGTAGGAATAACAGGGGAAAAACTTACTCTATTATCACTTAAGAAACTGTATAAAAATGGGAGAGCTTAGGAAAAGAAGGTAAGTTGCTAAAAGGGTAAATATTCTATTAGAGTTTCAGTTTAAACATGAACCACCTCTTTAAAAATTTCAAATGGGACCAAAAAAAATCTAACACTGTTACATGTCAGACTAAAGGAGACTCTTGAAAGTTGAAAGATATTTTTCACAAGTGGAAGTCATGTCTAGGTCAAGAAAACAAGGAGGGTACAAAAGTTTATATGTTAAATGCAAAAATGTAATAAAACACAAAAACATTTTGAAGAACAACTGCTACAGGAATCCCAATTAATCACAAAAGTCTAGCAAACACATTCAGAGTTTGTGTGCACTAATAAGAGACAGGTGTACAAGAAAAGTTCAAGGCTGTATCAGAAAAGTTAAGTGAATTATCTGAGTTCGTGTTTATAAGGGAAAAGCTCAGACAGGTTTTATGTGTGAAACAGGTTTGAAACCTCCGACTGAAGTGTCAGTGGCAGGGGATTAGAGTAGGTCAATAAAACAGTAGCAAGTCTCTAAGACCAGATGCCATTCACACAGCAGTCCTAGAGGAACTAATATACAAAATCCTGAGTATGTGATTTATCACTTCAGTGGCTTCAAAGGGTTCCCAGCTCAGAGAAAAAGGAAGGCTGCACAGATGACAACACTTATAAACAGGTCTCAGGAGCAAGGAAATACAGGATACTATAGACCATTAGCCAGGTTTCTATGTCAGGCAGATTGACTGGAACTTTAATAGTAGATATACCCATAAATGCCTCATAACAGAGAAGAAAAAAGTAGTTTTTGTAGGAGGCTGTCATACTTCTTAGATGCATTGCAGTTCTTTGAAGACAACAATAATTATGTGAATAAAATGACTCATTTAATTTATTATATTTGTATTCCCAAAAAGCTCTTAACACATTGAGAGAAATGCAAAGAAGCTAAGTTGGCATGGAAAAAGGAGAAAGATTCTCTCAGGATTTATTATATAATTAGTAACTTTTTTTTTTAAGAAAGAAAAGCTGAAATGGACAGCCACTCTCAAGGAGAAGGATTTGCTCTGTGATCTCTACTTCTCAACCTATCTATACCAGATCTGTAGCAGAGGCCAAATAGTTAGTAAAGGTTGCTCGTAATGCAAAATTTCTCAGCATCCTATAAATTAAAATGCACTGTGGCAAGTTGCAAAAAGATTCCTGCATGACTAATCAATAAGATATCAGAGAGGTGTTCACACCATTAAAGATAAAGTAAGATATATCAGTAAGAATAACTACACAGGCAGAATGGCAGGCTAGTTATCATTCAACAAAGATCTAGTAAAGAAACTTGGAATATGTAACAAAAGTATACTTTTAAAAAGTATTAACTTATTAGAATCTACTAAACTTATAGGAAAATAATAGAGAAATTAGAAAGATAAAACACCTCTATCGATGTGTTCATACTCGTATAAACTTGTGATGGGTTTGTGGCTTGATTGATGAGGATAGAGACGGTCACTGAAAGAAGATACGTTAGAATAGAGAAGGCACAAATAACCCAATAGGATAGGAGGAAGGAAAGAATAATTTCTCCATGAGGGAAAAAATTAAGCAAGCCTGGAAAAGAGACAGTGACAAACAGGAAAGCTCTGCAACAAAAAAGGTTGGACTTTTACTACAGACAGTGCCTTGACAGTGGTTTAGTGATAAAGTGAACACCAATGTGGAAAATGCAAGCCATAAGTTATTATTTAAACATCATCTCTTCAAGTTAAATTATGTACACAGGAAAGGCTCTCTGTCAGTTACAGTAGATTTGTCTTTTTGGCACCACAGATTATGTCAACTTTTCAATAAAATATCCACCAAAGCCATATACTGGGGGGGAAAAAAACAACCTCCCCAAAAAACCCAACCAATCAACAAAAAAACCAAAAAAAACCCAACACACCCCATACTCAACCCAATTCATTTTAACCAGGAAAAATGATTTGTTTTAGAAGGGGCAGAATTTCTACTGGTTGAGTTGCAGGGCACCTTGAGTTAGAAGTAAGGGCTCACAGGTCACAGCATCTATAATTTTACCAACTCCAAAAGGTTGCAATAATAGTAGTTTTTATAGTCCTAATATGAAACCTAATTTATATTTGAGACACCTTTCAGAGCCATTGGAAAGGCACAATCTAAATGCAAATTAATCTGATAGAATAATTTGGACTGTTCCAGAGTCTTATCTATGTAAACAACTGATTTTTCATAGGGGTTTGCAGTTGCTTGTGAAGACTAAAATCTCTGAAAATGAACAGACCCCACCAGAGATAAATTTTTCTAAGGAAAATTTGCAGCCGCCTTTTTGGAAACATTCCTAAGGGAGTATGTCATGCAGTAGGATATCCATTCTGGATAATGCTATAAAATTGCTCACCTTAATTCATATGCCAAATTCTTCTCTATTGAAAAACAATTTATGGTATACTGCAGCATCTGCCAGAAACTGCTGAATGAAAGCCACAGCTGTGTCTGTTATTTGGGCAGAAACTACAATGTTATTGATACATTTATTCCATGTTTTAATGAATTCCCTGTAACTTTTTCAGTAGCTATTTGAACATTGGTGTGGGGTTGGGTTTTTTTGTGGCAAGGGAGAGTGGTCTGCAAGGTCTATACGTGAGCATAGACATACTTTCCATTCAGGCAACAAATGTGGGAACAAAATGAAATGCTTGATCAGAAGGGGTTTTTTTCTGGAATTATGAAGGGACCACGTGCTGGAGGACATCTCAAGAGCAAATATGTTGCTAATAGCCTCTTTGGCAGCTCCACACATGGCTGAGCACAGCAGCTGGGCTGTCCTCAGTTTTCCTGTGGAGCATTTTGTGTAAAGCAGCAGCCCATTGACCTGGAGCTCATTGCTCTCTGCTTCATTCTCAAAACTGTGCAGGGTGGAGTATGTTCACTATGGATGCTGTAGATATAACCCAAGAGCAGTATCTCATTGCTCTCACTTAGTAAACTAAGTGGTCCCCTACCTTGTTATGGAGGAAGATTCCTCCTCTGTAGAAATTCAATTCTGACTAGTAGCAAAATGCCAAGAGAGAAATCAAAACCTTGAAAAATTTTCAGATGCATATCTGCCAGAAAAAATGTCAGACAAATCTCAAATGATTCAGTTAAATCTAGCAATAAGATACCACAGAAATTCAAGTTACACCAATAGTAGAACATCTAAGAAATTAATCTTACTTCTCAGATCATTCATTGCTCTGTTTAAATATTGGCCTAAGAATTCAACTCTCACCTTTGCATTTTCTCAGTTCCATAGCTCACGTGTACCCCAAGCTGCATAAACAGTAGAATGGACAATTTGAAGTAACTTCAGTTAAGCTATTTTAAAGAAAAACTCAAAAACAAAGTGTGGTTTATTGAAGGAGACAAAGGATTCATGTTGGCATTTGGATCTGAGAGTATTAAATTTTAGTCCTGAATAGAACAGGGATAGATGAAGTCACCCTGAGAATATGTTGTCTTGTTTGCCATGATTTTTAAGCAAAACCTGGGGCCGATATGCTCATAAGGTCTGGGCTTCACAGCAATTGCCAATATATGAATTCAGCTTTGATTAAAGAAGAATCAAATACGTCACCAAGAAGATTTCAAACTGTTCATTTTATATCCCTGACTAATCACTTTTAACATTTCTTGTGTTTGGGGAAACAGTGAAGAGCTCCAAACATAGGAATAGTACAAAGATGTGTTCAGTCAGTACTGAAGAGAAACTAGGAGTGTGGTGGTGAGATGACACAGCCCTAGGGACTGGTCCCTCTCTCCTCATGCTGCCCCTGACCTGCAGCACCCCCCTCCTCTGGCAGCAGCAGTGGGTGGCTCAGATATGCCTGCATTCATCAATACCCTTCCTCACCCCATGCTCAGCACAACATTTGAAGAGGACATTTCCATGCAACATCTCCTCAGCAGTTTTCTCTCAAGCACACTGCACACAATACAGGCCTGACCAGAGGAAAATAAGTAATAATCATCATACTAATACAGTAACACCATTGAGTACTACTTCACTGTTTTAAAGGAGTTGTGTTGCTTAAGAGAATGGCCCAGGCTGATGGATAGCCCCAAAGCTGCAATTATGGAGCCTTCGAGACCCAAAAGCTACAGTCAGCTCCCTCCCTCCCTCCTCCCTTTACCTCAGAAACTGGGAATCTGGACTATTTTCAGTTGTTTAAGCATCACACTTGGAAGTTCTCTTACGTACACTCAAAGGCATTATGTCTGCTCAGATAAAAATACTACCATCCAAAATAAATTCCACTACAACATGTGGGGATATAACAATCTGCATTCTTGCAGGTTTTCAAGACCTTATTACTGAAAGCTGCTTGGATTAATCTCAGAGCTGACCTGGCTTCAAGCAGGAGATTGGATTTGAGACCAACCTAAATTATCACATGATCTTCAGGTTAAAAGCAGACAGTATCCATCATTAGTTTTTACCAACTCATATTAAAAAAACAAACAAACTAACTAAAAAGAGTCTTACAAAAACTTCCATCTTACAAAAAACTTCCTTCAGGTTTGTTTTGTTAACAAGGAAGATTTTGCAGAGTGAGGCTGCCAATTCAGCATTGTCCAGCTCTTTCTGAAGATAACTACTGCCTGAAATCTGAAGCAATTGTGTAGCATTATCCAGGCTTCGTTGGGGGAATGTTACCAGGATCAGTTAAAGGCTACATTATGTTTCCAGTTTCCTAACAAAATATGGGAAGAGATTCTCTGTAGCCCGAGTGATTCTTTTGAAGGATTTTATTGAAACCAGGATTTCAATTGTCTTCTGAAGTGTTGCAGGGTAATTTTGCAGGCTTTTGTTCCTTCTTCCTCTTCCCCACCCTCCAGCAGAGAAAAGTTAGTGAAGAAGAATTTGTAGTTTACATACCGAGCTTCTCATAAGCTTTCCATTATGTTTTCAGCTCAGACCTCAGAATTCAAAGCTCATTCTTTGGAGATGAAACTGGGTATATACAAAGCCTACAGTCACTTGGAATACTTTGAGCACAAAGCTAATGAGAACCCCAGTTACACCATAACCACATATGCATTCTCTCTCCCAACATATACAGGTCTGAATCAAAATACACACCCAGTTTTTCTCAAGATATTGGGAAAGGTTAAAATCTGTTTTGTTATTTCTGTGATCTCTGTCAATGAGCACCCAGTTTCACAGTCTTTGGTCACAGAAAGGCTCAGAATGGCTGAGATTACTGGAACCAAAACAAAAAGGAGAGTTATGCAGATGGGAATAGAAGTCTGGTACAGATAACAAGCCACGTGCTTTTATAAGTTCCCATGAAACGCAACCACAAAGCCTGTCAAGTGAATTGAGAGGAATATAGATACTGTTAACAAAAATAATTAGTGATGACTCTTTTACAGTAGATGTTGTGTGACACTACAAACTTAGTGAAATTCATTACAATGATTTTTTTTTAAATCAAAGAAGCACAATAAACACAATAAATAACACTTCAAATCAACCAGAAAGAATAAATTCAAACTCTATGTTAGAACATTCAACTAAACTCTCAGCTTTGTGGGTTGTGAACACCCACTAGCTCTTATGAACTTGGAGGTTCTACCTGTGTAAGACCAATTGATTATTAGCTGTTGATTACATTTTGCACGTAAGTTTTCTTTCAGGAGAAGATGCCCCAACATCACTAGTAATCCAAAGCCTGGGGATATCAAACCAGGTGAAAACAACTGGTGAAGGATGCTAATCATAATTTCACAGCATTCTAAAATCTGCATTGGCATCAATGAAGAAGTTACCTGAAAAACAGGGTAAAGGTTCATTATGGAAGAGCTTTGCCATGCATAGAAACAAGTGAAAAGAGACAATGCACTACCAATCATTTCCTCAACACAGCTTTATCAAAATAGGTTCAGTTCCTGGACTCATATGTGGCCAAGTTTCCTCCTGTTGGGGATCTGGCAGGAGGATGAATGATCTGGGTGATACTAACAAGGTTTGAGTTTTTTGGCTGAAGCAAAACAAGGACTCAGATTTGTGTGTACCTGCACTCCAAGGTCTCACCAGTTCGATCAACAAAATGAGACATAAAATAAATGAAATCTGCTGGTATTTTAATGAAGCTGATGAATCAGGCATTTTCTCCTGTAATTGTAGATTGACTGGAATTGTGTGTGAGAGACTTTACAGCTGTTTCAGGCTACCTAACCTGTTTGTGGCATTTATAATGATTTCTATCCATTCAAAATAAGACCAAAAAATCCACACAGAAGTCTGTGATTCACAGAAGTGAATCACAAGGAATGCTTCATAAAAGGAAATCCATCAGCTTTAGTAGTTTGTGGGTTTGTTATGAGGATGTTACCATATTGCTGTTATCTCCTGTATTATTTCCTTCTGTTGATTGCCAAAGCTGAGATGTTGAGAACGAAAAAGAAGGAAGAAAAAAAGAAAAAAAATCTAAACCTCTGATGACCTACAACACTCCTGAAAATTCTTAGGTTTTCAAAATCCAATTCCAAATTTTAATTTGTTCTCTAAATGTCTCCAGAGCTTGAATCTTTTTGTTCTCCATAGATTCCATTTAAGCTTTCAGTGACTTTTTATTGCCTTTTCCTAAAGTCTCTCAGGACTATATAAAACATAGCCTTTTCAAAGCATTTGCATGTCGCTGGACCAAACCCCAAAATTCTTCCTGCTCTTCCTTACCCAAAACATGCTTCCTCATAGAGGAGCTTTTTTCCAACAAGGACCAAAGCAGAACCTGCAAATTCAGCCCACGAAGCAGCCCCTCTGCTCTGAGTGGATAGACAGCACAACTGTCAACTTTTCAAATCTGTGGTCTGAGACATGCAGCTCCCAGGCTACATATCTCAACACTTCAGTCCATTTTCCTAGAAGAGATGGGAGAGTCCAGGAGATCAGATCAATTGAAAAACGCCTAAACTTATTCCTCCACCCAGAGGATTTATTTGGACTGATAATGATATGTTTTCTTTCTACACAGTTGCAGTAATACGCTTCTGTAATGCAGTCGTCTCAGCTCTTGGAGCAACAGCAGCCCAGCTTCAAGCCTGTAACTGTTTATTGGCATATTGTTTTGTCAATTCATCTCCATTATCACACACATCTTTACTTCAGTTTCCTTGACAAATCAAATATGTTTTATTCCTAGGCAGAAGAACAACTTCTTAATGTTTCTCTTGTGCAGAGCACAGCTTGTAACGTTACCATGTCTCCAGCGTGTCATAAACATGGAATCTCTCAAACCATGGAGCAGAGCCGAGCCAAGATCAGAGCCTCAGCAGCAGCCAATTCTGTATACTCCAATTACCAACTACTCAACATTTTCACTCTGGTAAGTCTCTAACTCAAGAGCTTATGAAATTAAAAGTTTGTAACAGCACAGACATTAATAAGCCCTCTTTTAAATGCACTTGTAAGTATCGCAAGGAAGCTTAATTAACATCGTTTTTATTTCAGATCACCCCTCCCATTTAAATTTTATGTTAGAGTATCTTCACTTTTATTGTTCTGTTAGTGAATTAGGGAACGGTGCCTGATTTCGTACTAATTGAAGAGACAGTGACATTTTAATGCACCTTGCAATACAGTACCATCGTATATAATTTGTAAAGTTCCATAAGATTTTCCATAGATAAAAAGGACTGCTTAAAAAAAAAATGTAAGAAAATATTTTAATCAAAGCTGATTGATACTGAAATTCTGTTGAATGACGCTCTCTGCTTATGGTTTCAGCAGATGAAATCACTCAGAGGAAAAGTGTAAAGCGACATGTGAGCCATATATTTTTTGTCCACTTATCAGTGAAGCAGATATATGTTTTTAACCAATGAACAAAATAAACAGATTTGTGAGACTTCATGAAAATTCATAACATCAGAAAACCTATGTATTCATTATTATGCCTGTCTTTGCTAAGTTATTGGTACCTCTGCTCTCTACACTGCTTCAGGACAGAGATCAGGAGTAGGGGCTGAGATGGGGGGAAGTGTAAATTAAGCTTATCTGCCTAATAGAGATCCTTCTCCAGAAGGTAGAATTAACAGTATGGGCTTATTTAGGACATTTTGAATCATCTTCTTGGACAATCTCATTTTCCACCAAGGACAGAAAAAAACCACAGATTACCCACCCTGGGCTGAAGCTGCATCTTCTGAAAGTACCCATCAAGGTACTTACACAGATGACACCTCAACAGACCTGAGTCTGGCACCAACATTTCTGTTGGACTAAATACTTCAAATACTAAAATAGCACTAAAATACTTCAAAATTTTCCAATTACGTAAGAGAAGATAATCTTATTTTAATATCCTACAAAACCAGAGAAATCTTGGCAGTGTCTTCAGTGAAAGGAGAAAGGTACATAGAAAGGGACAATATAACTCAGGTTAGTGAGAAACCTCAAAGTAAACAGTATGTGGGCACAGGTTTAGTTAAGCTACTATACCCATAGGGCTTTATTAAGAAAACTTTAAAGAAAATGTATGCAATTTTACTGCAATTTCCTTTTTATCCAACACTCATTTACAAACCTTTTGAAATATGTTATGTTCAATTAAATTTTTTACCATCTTGCTCCTTAAAATTAACTAGGATTGAATTTTCACTGTGTCATGCCTGGCCCTACTTTTAATTATCCTCACTTAGAATATTAGACACCATGCTGACTTCTGTCTCAAGGAAATGACCTAGACTCATTGGAAGCATATGAAGTTCATTTTAAGATGAAGCAATAACTTACATTAGAGGATGTAAAAGGTCTTAACCTCCAGTTTCTCAACATACTACAGCAAAAAGCTCCTCTTTTTTAAATTAAAAAAAAAAACCAAACCAACATCTGCAATGCATTTTTCCCCAATGTTCACTTAATAGTCTTTAAAACAACAGTCTTGCTGGCTAAATGACTGTTCATAAGCATGCATATAAGAAGCATCACCCAACTCAACTGGCTGATTTTGGTGGTTGTTTGGAGTATTAGGTTTCTCCAGGGTTACAGCCATTTAACATGCTCCTGGAGCATAATATTTATCTCTGTTAATGTTTCTTTTGAAAAATAAAAAATGAAAAGTTATCAGTCACACACACAAACAAGCCTTCCCCAGTATAAAGCCTTTATAGAGCTTCATCTCACCCGAAATTCATTGCTAAAAATGTCTGACAGTTTACTGACACACAGCTAGAGATTTGATTGGCAGCTACTAGTTCATAGAAATATGGTACCTGCATCTTAAAACACAAAAATAAATGGATGTCGTTTTCATAGTTATTATTTAGCCCTTCTCAGAGACTGTTTTCGTTAATTTCAGGGAAATGGTATAAATTGATTACTCAGAATAGGATGCTAGAAGTGCTTCAGGAAATGAAGGCTCACTCACGTATTAATCTTGTTCAGTCATTATGGTCTAACTAAACGCTGAGTTAATTAGGCTTTCCATTAAGTGCATTCTTTCTGGAATTTACACAATGCTAACTCAGTAAGCCTGCAAGAGCTGATCCTGACAGTGCTATAACCTTTCCTAAAATAACAAAATTAACTTTAAAGGGAGAGGCGATTGTATTTTTCCTTTGAATTATCAGGGCAGGATGTTATAACACAGATGATTATTGTAGGCAGATTAGTCAGCCTAAAGCATAGGGAGTGAAACTCTACCCTGCAAACAATGCTGGCTTCCACTGAGAATGCCTTCTGCCAGCTCTGCAATGAGGAAATCTAAATCAAGTTATCATTGGAAGCACTGTAAAAAGGATCCAATACCAGGTTTCCAACAACATAAACCTCAAGAGATTAACACCTGCACCTTGATTTGACACTGCAAACATCTAACTAGACAGCACAGGAACAAATTATCACAAGGTAACTTATCACAGATAACTGCCGCGGCAAATCTCTCATTAAGATTATCACAGAAGAAAAATTCTGTTTTGATTTGGACATTTGCAAAATTTCCAGCATATCCTGATTTTTACTTGGTCAGAAAAACAAAAATGCATGGATTTGCAACTATATTGAACATTTACTGCTAAAGACTTGCAGTTTGTCAACATCAAGGCATTTCTAAATATCTCAATAGCCAGAATTCCTGACCCCATTTCTATGTCCTTAATCCTCCTAATCTGGATTCTCCACTTATGTTCTCCATTGTTCTCATCTTCTTACCACAGACCCCCATTCCCCAATACAAGACTGGTGATTGCTAGTTCACAGAAGTATGGTACCTGCCTCCTAATAAAGAGGGTTAAAACCTCCTCTGCCCACAAATATCCCAGCTCACCAGTGATATTCCCATTGCAAAGCAAATTTCCTCCTAACTGCCAAGTTTGTCTGGAGCTGCGAAAAAGAGAGTTCTAGACATGGTTTTTATTTTTCTGCCACTCTGAGAATGAAAGGAGACGGCCAAATGCCTGGAACTACTTCTACCTCTCAAGGCTTCTTTGGCTTCTGCTGGGGCCCTTTGTACATTGACCCAGGGACCATAGATGCTGTTTATGCCTCCTTGCTGTGCAGGTACGTGACCACATGCCAACCATGGGCCAATGTAAAGCTGAACAGGCCAAACATGTTACCTTATCCATAATCCATGATGGGCCCAAAAAATTAAGGGCAATTTGCAATTCAGTTATAGGCCAGCCATAAAACAATATCTCAGGATGGCCATTTCCACCCAGAGCAAAGGTATGTGAAACATGATGGTTTAAATCTGCAGGAGTCCATGCTCACTTTTTATGAATTTGTCCTGCGTTCAAAGTTTTGAAGAGCCTGGCAGGTACCTCTGACTTCTGTGAATGTTTTCTTGTAATTTCTAACAAAACTTATCTGACATATTTTCTACCAAACACTACCTGTCCTGTCCAAACACGTCAGACTATTCTCCAAACTTCTCTGGACTTGCAAATTCCTCTCCGTGTCTGCTGCAAGTGCCAGTCTTCACCAAATTTCTTGCAGCCTTGGCTGAAAAAGATGATACAAACAAGAAAAAATCATTTGGAATTTCAGAAGAAAAATTTATGTCCAGTTTGTGATTTGGGAAAAGTTTCAGGTCAGCTCTTTATTTTCCCTCCATTGGTTCCCACATTGCAGTTTACGATGGAAATCTGAACCAAGGAGTGCTCTTGAAACAGCTACAGCTGGTCTGGGCACACAACGCTAAAAATCAGGCTCAGAGATTTGTTTTTTCAAGACCACTGACCAAGCACTTTTACCATGCATTAATACAGCTTTTTTGAAAGGCATTTGAAAGCTAAATTAGGCTTAGTATTACCTTTTATGTTTTATGGGTTGTGGAAATTTTCCCTGCTTAATTATCAAAGCATTTTATGGTCTTTGACAATCCCCACGAAAAGAAGGACAGAAGAGAAAGGTGGGGGAGGCAGCCTGATTCATCAAGGCATTCAGATGAAAGCCTGACTTCCGGAGCTCCCAGGGGATGGCGGAGTTTGTCAAACTCCCAAAGCAAGAGGGTGACTGCCCTTCCACAGGAGGGCTGAAGGCTTTGAAATTGGAAGCCAAGATGCAACATCTGTAGTCATTTGTGTACCATGAGCATGTTGTGCTCTAGACAATGCACCAGAGCTCTTCAATGCTTGGAGAGGGTGGTCAAGGCTTGCTGTGATTACAGTTTTCCTACAACAGGCGGCTCCTCCAATGGGTGATGGTCATGGAGGGCAGGAGAACAAGCATGGTAGCTGCAGTTCATCACAGTGCCTGTTCACTCAGTGCAGATGAAGGAAACTGGCTTTTTTTATCGGCCCAACTGAAGGCTAAGCACTTAACATGAAAAACCAATTCACAACCCAAGGTTTTTCCTTAAATAACTGTGGCAAAAAATTTTTAAAAGTGTCATTTCTTCACAGCCCCCATGAACTGGACTGAGGTTGTAGACAGCCTGCAGAACCTCTAGACTCACCGGTGGCCAGTGTCACAGTGGTGCAGAAGTGAACCAAGCTCTACTGGAGCATCAGCAAATACCTAAGAAACCTGCTTCCCATTTTGTGACCTTCTTCACCCATTCCCTGCCTCTCCTGACTGCTGTAATGGCAAAGAAAGACTCTCTTGCATTTGTGCAGTCCAGCACCATAAGGCTACCAAACTCTCTGCTTAGTAATATCACTGAATCAAATAACTGAAGAATAAATTGTTCCAAAACTAGTCCAGATCGCTCTTATCCTAGTGTATTACAATGGGAATTTGATACCTAAGCTTCCTGGAAATCCTGCTTGGAGTTTAACTGGATGTCATATAATTAAGCTCCTTATAAAACACCATACTAGACTGTCCTTTGAAGATATTGGCATTCAGTCACGGGGACTATGAAAGATTTTGCAGCAAGCCATAAATTAATTTCCAAGCTACAGTAATAAGGGAGCATCACATTATTCAAACTGCTTCCTTCCTTATTCTGTCAGATGAAGTTAAACACTGAGCACTTTAAATAAACTAGGCACACTTGCCAACATCCAAGGCTGGCCTGGATTTAGAGAGTCTGTTGCAAGCTATTCAATGAGCTTCCTAATGCTGTTAAATACCTGCCAACTCAACAACTTGAAAGCACAAGTTTGCCTAATCATGCTTGTTTCTTCCACAACAGGTCTGAGCAAGCAGTGACTCTGACACATGCAGAAAGTGCTGGTGTTCATTCGTGTATGACAATGATATGGCAATTGAACTGCCTGCAATACAATGTCCAATGTATATAAAATAAAAATTTTGTATCCATCATGTAGGATTTTACATGTTAGAACAAGGCCACAGAAAAGTGCCATTTTAGACCCTATATAAGTACTTGATGCAGTCATAGATGATCAAGAAGAAAATCAAAAGCTTAGTTATTACCCACTGTACTCACATTTCTCCATGTATGTCTGGCTTATATCTGTGATCTGCATTTTAAGTCATCTTTAGACACTTCAAAATAAATGTGGCGTATACACTGCATCCTCTCCTACCCTGGTCCAGCACTCCAAGCCAAGAAATCAAGCACGACATTTACATTTACACTTTGGCTTCACAACAAAGATAGCCCCTCCCTCTGCAAGATCCAAATAAATAAAACCAAAAAAAAAAAAAAGGAATTGTCAAGGTGGCAAGAGTCACAGAGAATATGGCAGAGGTGGAAATTGTAAAGATAAATCTGAATGTGAGAAAGGATACTTCTAATAAATTGTGCAAGTGACAACCAGGCAGAATTTGGTAGAAGAGATCTTCAGACTGCAAGCTATTTATATTCTCCGAAGACTCAGTCATTCCTAAGAAGGGGTATCAATTTTTTTTTGCCTACCTCCTATCACTTTTCTCCCCCCTGCGTTCAACCAGGAATGAGGGACTCTTTCTAACAGAGCAATGAAATGAAAGGATGATAGGAAAGGAAGGGGAAGAGTCAAGTGGCTTCAGCCTCACAGACCAGAATTTAATGCAGTCAACTGAACATAAGGTGACATTCTATAAGGCAGTAAAAAGGGATTAAACCCTCTGTCCAGCATCACATCACCTGGGCAGAAATCATGCCCTCAAAACTGAGATGTGATAGCAAAGGACCTTACACACAATCTGCCTTGTGAACACCTCACCTAGATTCAGGCAGCTCTAAGTTAAATAATGTTTAAATTGAAAATACCAACAAAATCTTGCTGATTACAGATGCCTCAGGCAGAAAGAGCAGCTCTTTCTTCCTACTAACAACCTACAGAGAAAGATTCTGATGAAAAAAGTCAGCATGTACTGTATGCTTTACAATAATATCCCTTAGTAAGTAGGATTTACCATCTTGCACCCTTCTTCTCAGAAAAAAATTCTGATTATGAATATTAAAAAGCAGGCTTAGAAAGCTTCCTTCTTCTCTTCCTGAGGAAAAGCAAAACCTTGGCAGCTAAATATAAATAGAAGTCTGGGGAAATGAGAAATTACAACAGAACAGAGAGATGAAATAAATTTAAAATTGTGAAGATCAAGAGAGGAATAGACATGCCAGGTACAGATGTTACCTCAAAAAAAAAGCAGCTCCTGGGAGATGGAGACTGTGGGTCTGGACAGGAGAATTCAACCTACAGCCCAGGTCTATTTAAGTAGATATTAAGGTGGCAAAGTCCCAAATCAGAATTTCTAGCTAATAAAGCAGAGTCATACACCAGCTTCAAGTCAAACATAAACAAGTAGTTTTGCTAAATAGTAGAAAAAATGTTCCGGAATAAATTAAAAGACAAACTGGCTACAAGTATGAAGAAAAAAACATGAGTCATTTTATTTCTGCTTACAAAAGATTTGCAGTCTTTTGATATGTTTTCTGTGGAAGAAAAAAGTCTTTTAAGTTAAAAGTTAATAACTTTCTCACATTAAATATGCTATAGTCTGCTTGCATTGAAATTTATGGCTAATCTTATCATTTCAATCCTGGCAAAAAGTATGTGAAGTTTGGAGATACACTGCTTCTAATAATTCCTTAAGCTTTTGGTCCATTTCATGCACAATCCAAACAGCTGAATTTTTGAGATCAAGTACAAACCATTCTACTGTCCTTTGTCTTCACTGTTTGTATTAGTTATTCATAACTTTGTGTTCCGTAAACAAATATTCGCTTTTGACTCATAGATTTTTAATTTTTTTTCTAACAAAGATACTTTTGTTTGTATACAGACAGTTTCTGTTAGGCAAGGCATTATAAGCATCACCTGTTGACACTCCTGTCTTGAAAAACATTACCACTAAGGCCACTGTTATATAAATTATCTACAGAGTAGATGCCTAGGACCAGGGTGCTGCACTGCACACGACTTCTGACCAAGGGCAAAGAGAGGTGCCCACTCACCTCCTGGGCAGTAGCTAGTCACACCATCATGCTCATCTCCTACCTCTGCAGCTCAGATTTGGGAGTTTCATATAGAGAAGATAGGTGTTGAAGAAATCATGAAAGGCAGTATTTTACATAGTTGTTAGGAATATCTAGCATGTGGTCTTATGAAGTTAGATTTTCTGTGGTTCAGACCCTAGAAAGTGAGTGAGTTCATTACTGCTGTCCAGCTAAGGGCAGAATAACTTACACTTTTTTTCCCCCACCTATAAAATCTCATTTAGACTCATATTATTGTTGTAAAAATATTTTTATCCCAGCTGAAACTCTACAACCACTTCCACATCTTTGGCTAGAGCCAGCCATTCACACTCTGTGTATTTTCATTTATGAGGAATGTTCACAAAGTGATTTTTTTTAATTCGCCTCCACACAGTCCATGTGCAGGTCTCCACTAACTGATTAGCAGGAAGCACAGGACAATGAACCAGTCAGTCATGACAGCCAGACAGGGAGCTCATGTGGCAATAACAATACACCTGGTACTGCAAGCCACACCAGTGAGGGGAAATAAAGTTTGCTGATGAAAATGGTTTCCTTAGTCCAGTTGAAAGACACAGGTCATCGGCTCCTTTGTAGGGGTTCCAGATTCAGTGTTCAAGCATGGGCTACATTAGACGACAGAGATACAAACCAAAGGATGAAGGGAAGGAAAAGAGCACCCATGTAGAGTCTCCACCATAGCAGGTATGGTAGTATGAATTTCAACCAGAAATCAGTAACACTCCACAAATGTAGAACATATGTATGTATACACATAGCAATGCTGTCACCGTTTAATGGGGACAGTGGAAGTGAATTAAAATAAATTCAATATTAAATTGTTCAAGACTTGTTTGAGTATAAAGATAGAAAGAATTTTATTAAAACGGAAAAATAAAAATATATGTTGTGTGTTAAAAACACCCTTATCAAAACAATATAAGAACCAAAGGAAAAAAAAGCTAAGTATCCAACACAAGAAAACACGAGTAGCCAGCACACAACAAAATAGTCCTTCTTGATGTAATAACACAAGTTTTTTGGCTTGAAGCAAAGGCCTGCCTGCAAGCAGGTGTGAAGGGTATAGGAGGGATTTCAGAGCTGACTCCTGGTGTCTAGAGGGGGTGTTGGAGGGAAGAGGGGGTCGGTGAAAACAGGGCCTCCCACAGGTGTTGCAGGTGGGCCGGCATTTCTGCATGGCCTTGAGAGAAAACGCATTTGGGACAAGCAGAGTGGCAAGTGCTATAGCTGTAACCAATGGTAAAGCAGCAAGATAACTTTCCACCAATTATGTTAGAATATGCAAACCTTCTGATGTGTATAAATGTCTATTCTGTAAACAATAAACCGTTACATATTCAGGACCTCTGAACAACACGCAGCAAGTGTGATCTATATCGCTCAGTCTGTACCCCACCCGTGATACACAAGGACTTCCTGGGGGAAATGCTCCTGGGGAACAGACGGAGAAAAGTTAGAGATAGAGAGAGAACGAGGCTGGATAAGCCTCAGGAGAGCAAACTGGAATTGACTTCCCCCCTCCCTGGGATCTGGGAACCCGCAGGGGCAGGACTGGGCTTGGAGACCCCGAGAAGCCTGGTGGAGATGGGAAGGGGGGCTAGCTCCCACCCCTGGGATTTTTGGGGACCTGCAGGGGTTGGACTGGGTTTTGGAGCTCCCATGACTCTGATGGGGATGGGAAAAGGGGCCCCAGAGCCCATGCCAAAAAGAGAGAGAGAGGAGAGAGAGAGAGAAGGGCAGGGTAGATTTTCTAGCCCAAACCAGGAATTTGTAATGAGGAAGGGATTCAAGCTGACGCCAGAGATCCATGATGTTTGGAGAACAGTCTCTTAGGTCCAGGTCTAGCCAGCACGTGGTCAAAGATGGCATCATTAAAGTCCCAAGGAGCAGCAAGTCTGTCCAGCACCGCAGTGGAAGAGAGCAATGGCGTCTGGGCTTCACCATTTTTATACCATTTATCCTGGCCCAGAATTCCTCACATCCCACGCATTCATGTACGTCCTCTTTCCCACGCTTCTCCCCCCCCGGAGGGAGTAGCCTTGTGTCCCATTGTTTGTCTTCTCCCTACCTACTTCCAGTCCCAAACCGCAGGAGGTTCCTTTGTCTTTTGCCATGTGCTCTGGTCCAAACGTGGCAACTGCCCTTCCTCAGCCTGGGCACCCCGCACCGCCCCACCAGCACAGCGGCCTGGGGGACCACGGCCACGGGACTCGCACCGCAGCTCTGGCATTCCCAAGCGCTGAGGGGGCGGCGAGTGAGCTACCACTCACCAGCACCGTGCCACACGCTGTGGCGAGCGGAACAGAACAGCTCACCCCGCAAGAGGGATGGTGAGTGCAGGTGGTGGCACAGAGCCACGGGTGCAGTGAGCAGCACTGAGCCCCACAGTGCAGGGACCACTGAGCACCGCCTGGCCCGGGGCGGCTGCAGAGCCCGCATGTCGGGGGCTGCAGTGGGCCAGCGGCTCCACTCCCTGGCAGCGCTGGGGAGGGGGCAGCCAACAACAGCGGGAGAAAGGGGGGGCTGGGCCCGCGTCCCCTGCCCCACCGTGTAAAACCCTGCTTGTAAACAAAAGAGGAAAAAGTTTTCCGTAAAATAAAACCGTAACAAATGCATACTTTGAGCTCCTATATATCTGCAAAAAAAATTAATAAACAGCACCAGTAGAAAGCCATAAGATTGTCACCTAGATAAGTTGCATAAATCTAATACTTCAGATTGCTGAAAATAGACTTTGGCTGTTTGATT
>WEIV01014149.1:135933-176971 GCA_013390005.1 Calyptomena viridis | reverse complement strand
GATGGGAAGGGGGGCTAGCTCCCACCCCTGGGATTTTTGGGGACCTGCAGGGGTAGGACTGGGTTTTGGAGCTCCCATGACTCTGATGGGGATGGGAAAAGGGGCCCCAGAGCCCGTGCCAAAAAGAGAGAGAGAGGAGAGAGAGAGAGAGAAGGGCAGGGTAGATTTTCTAGCCCAAACCAGGAATTTGTAATGAGGAAGGGATTCAAGCTGACGCCAGAGATCCATGATGTTTGGAGAACAGTCTCTTAGGTCCAGGTCTAGCCAGCACGTGGTCAAAGATGGCATCATTAAAGTCCCAAGGAGCAGCAAGTCTGTCCAGCACCGCAGTGGAAGAGAGCAATGGCGTCTGGGCTTCACCATTTTTATACTATTTGTCCTGGCCCAGAATTCCTCACATCCCACGCATGCATGTACGTCCTCTTTCCCACGCTTCTCCCCCCCGGAGGGCGTAGCCTTGTGCCCCATTGTTTGTCTTCTCCCTACCTACTTCCAGTCCCAAACCGCAGGAGGTTCCTTTGTCTTTTGCCATGTGCTCTGGTCCAAACGTGGCAACTGCCCTTCCTCAGCCTGGGCACCCCGCACCGCCCCACCAGCACAGCGGCCTGGGGGACCACGGCCACGGGACTCGCACCGCAGCTCTGGCATTCCCAAGCGCTGAGGGGGCGGCGAGTGAGCTACCACTCACCAGCACCGTGCCACACGCTGTGGCGAGCGGAACAGAACAGCTCACCCCGCAAGAGGGATGGTGAGTGCAGGTGGCGGCACAGAGCCACGGGTGCCGTGAGCAGCACTGAGCCCCACAGTGCAGGGACCACTGAGCACCGCCTGGCCCGGGGCGGCTGCAGAGCCCCCATGTCGGGGGCTGCAGTGGGCCAGCAGCTCCAATCCCTGGCAGCACTGGGGAGGGGGCAGCCAACAACAGCGGGAGAAAGGGGGGGCTGGGCCCGCGTCCCCTGCCCCACCGTGTAAAACCCTGCTTGTAAACAAAAGAGGAAAAAGTTTTCCGTAAAATAAAACCGTAACAAATACATACTTTGAGCTCCTATATATCTGCAAAAAAAATTAATAAACAGCACCAGTAGAAAGCCATAAGATTGTCACCTAGATAAGTTGCATAAATCTAATACTTCAGATTGCTGAAAATAGACTTTGGCTGTTTGATTCAACCATAAATCAGGATCCCCGTTAATCTGGTTTTAGAGTTGCTTTCCTGTGCAGTTTTGAGTCTCAAAGGAATATACTGTTCACTGATTTATGAACTAGTCTTGCTGAAAAGTTGATTTACCATTGCTTTCTGCAAGCAGTGAATTGCAGCTAGCCAGTTTCTCTGAATATGCAAAGCCTGTACTGTATATAAAGGTGGGGGAGTTTGACAGTTTGCAGCTAAGTAAATCACACTGATCCCAATGTTTGCCTTGAGATTTACGGTGCACACTATAATTTAGCCCCCAATGTCAACCACACAAAATACAGCCAAACAGGAAAGTGTTTTGTCATCTTTTCATACATTGGAACTTTAATTTATCCATTATCTCAAAATCACTCTACCTAACAAATTCCACTTTGAAAAGCATTACCAATGACATCTAGAAATGTTTTCAAAATGAACTTGGCAACAATCTCAACCAGTGTATTTTAGATCTTCAAGCAAATCTTGGGCTTCGAGAAGTTTCCTTTAGATTTCCAGAAATGTTTACTTATTTTGATATGAGCCACCACAGACATTCACAATTAAAAGAGCCTCGGCAGCTAGCCTAAGTTCCAGAGGCTTTCTTTCTTGAAACCCCAAAGATGCAGGCTAACCATAGGTATCTGGACTCCAGATAAAAAACACAAACAAACAAGCAAGCAAACACAAACAAACAAACTAGAGAAGAATAGCAGAAAACAAGTTATTAATTGTTCACTCAGTATTCTCCATACCTCGTATTCTCCATATTCATTGCTCCTGCACATTTGATAAGAATACTCTAATATTTATTTATATGTATATGATAAAACACAAAGCTATGATCAATTACAGCATCGTAACAAGTACATCTTCTCAAAGGCATTTAGGCAACCCATTCACCACGCTCAATATTCATGAATCTAGATTCTTTGCCTACAGAGGTGATCCAGCTGTCATCATACTGCAGGTATCAAGACTGCAGATATTTTTTTTTCTGCTTATGTTTAATTTGGCAAACTATAACTTGACACATTCTTTACAGTGACCTTTCCCGCTTCTGGAAAAAACTGTGCATCTCATTGGCCAGCTGAATAATGAGAAAAGATTATCTCCTTTGTAAAAAATTATGCCACCAGTGTCACAATATGAAGACTGTGTAATTTATATCTACTTTTCCCCCTCCTCCTTTCATTTTGGCCTGGACACTGTGTCTTTTATATCAAATTTCAAGCCATTTTTCATTTTAGGATCTAATCTGTTTGGTTACTGAAGTGGAATGACAGAACACACCTGTGATCAAAGGGGAAGGTAGATGGAAAAAACGTCTCCCTAGTTCATGTACATTCATTATCATGACCTTGTAATACAGTGCTTCATATAGGTTTGGTCAATTATTAGATATTTTACAGCTATTTTATGGACAAAGAAACTATTGAGCAAGTTTGGCATTCACTTTGTTCTTTATTAATTTAAACTGTCCTAAGTAGTGACTTGAGAGAGGTCCAACATCTCTTAAGAAAAAAGAGAAAATTCCTCCCCTGTAAAGAAGCATATTCACAACGACAAAATCCAGAAATTGTCATTCTTTAAGGTGGAGCAAGACTACCCTCTGCTACCTAAATCAACTGAGTTATCAGAACCTTCTTTAGTGAAGAAATCCCAGATGCAAGCCGTGGCTTAAACTCATTAAGGGTTTTCAAGACCCAGATTAGGCTAATTCTAGGATTTCCTCTAGGAGCAGTTTTAAGTGTCTCTTTTGTTCCAGTGGGGGACAAAGAAAACCAAACCATGAGTGCTGTAGTTTTTCCAAACAGATGGAACTTTTCTCACCCAGTCACTTTTAACTATCTTCACTTTCATCATGGCAGCACTGACACATGATGGGATTGTAAGGCTTACAAGACAAAGCTAAGGGCCACGATCCCAGTCCTGCAACAGTCTCAGCACTGTGGAGTAGGGACAAGACTGCCATTACACTTTAGTGACTGTTTTGCTCATGGATTTTTGAACCAATCGTAGGGTTTCACCCATCTTTTTTTAAACTCAGTCCTCTGTCTTGCCCAGTGAGCATGCTCAAACTAGGAAAGGGAGGAAAAATAGAAGAAGGAATCACCTTTGAGGAGACTGTCAAGAACTTGGTTATCAGTTCATCTCCAGTACATGTCCTCTGTAAAATTATTCTGTCCTCTGTAAAATACTCAGGTCATGTTCCCATTAATGTTTTTCTGAATCAGTAGAAAATAATAGAAGATGAAGAAACAAAACCAGCTCTAGCGGCTAATTCGCATCCTTCCTTCATTTAATGGGGGTTGGAAATAGATGATCTTTAAGGTCCCTTCCAACACAAACCTTTCTATGATTCATTTGAAATAATAAATTATTTGTTATATCATCTTCCATTGCTATGGAGGCAACTACAGTGGAGCAGTAATTGTGAATTTAGTCACAAGGTCACAAGTTTGGTAAATTCTTTCGAGGGAGAAAAATGGGTGACCTCCTTATGTGACCCATTACAACAAGAACAACAAAAATCACAGAAAGAAAAATTAGGAACTGCCTTTTTTTAATTCTCTTTATCCACTCACGTGGAAATTTTCCCAATGACTGATTAATGTAAAAATCATGTAGAAAAGAGAGAATTCAGAAAACTGCCTCTAGACTAAAAAAAAATTTGAATTTCAATATAATTTTTCCATCAGCTTTAATAACTAACATTCAAAATACAAGGTGTCTGTCTGAAAGAAGCAGAAAAGTGCAAATGTTATTTTGAAAATGTTGATTTTCCTGGAAAGTATAACCTTACAGTGTTACAAGACACATTTTCATTGCTTCATAGATAGAGGAAGCATTTTATCATCTCTTGTGCTTTTATAATTTTATGCATTTTATCATCTCTTGAGCTTTTCCCCTCACTGGTATGTGGGCCCACACCTCTCTTCCCCTAAAGGATGAACAATAAAAAAATTCATCATTTTCCCTATAGGATTATAAAAAACAGGTGCTAAGAATTTCAGAGATGTTCATTGTAAAATTCTTATACCATTTTTATGAGCAGAAAACATGATCTTCTAGATGCCATCCTATTCCAGTGGCATGAAATCCTGGCTACCAGCACAAAAAAATGAAAAGTACGCCAGCCAAATAAAATGGCACTCCCAGTAGTAAACAACACGCCTTTGCTCAAAGACAAACTTGTCTCGTTCTGTGAAGTGTCCTTAGCTGTTCTCTACAGCTAAGAACAAGATAGGTTGGTTGCACTACCCCCTAATATGCCATAGGAATATTGCCTCCAAAATAGTGTGGAGGTCACCAAAAGAGAAGTATTGGACAGCACGCAAAATTATCAGTTCCTCTGTCTCAATAATCTGATGTGCAGTGATGTCCAACTGCTGCACAATTCAAACGGTATCACTGGATTCAGGTTTGGATTCTGTCCCAAGCAAACCTACGGGATTCCATAACTTTACAGAGAAGTAGATAACATGAACTATTGTCTGCTTTTTTTGTGAGATAGAAAAAATTCTCTGAACATCTCCTTAATGATAAGGTCAATGCATTTTGGAGACTGTTTTTTTGCAATTGCAGAGGTGTCTGTAAACTGATAGCAGTTTACATTAATGAAAAATTTGCATACTTTGATAAAATATTAATCAAATCTCTGCAAAAAAAATAGAGAAACAAATGAAAATAGTTTTTGATGCAGAAACATTTTTCTTAACTGATTTCTATATTCACATGCTCTTCTTCAATCTACTTCTAGCAAAAACCTGAAAAAATAGCATAAGTAGCTATTCTTTCAATATCTTCACCTTGTTCAAAGTTAGAAAGATTAGTCAAAACAGTTGAGTGGTTCTGAATGAGAAGAAAGAACTGCTGAGCACTCATCTCAAATTTTGCTGTGAAAAGAATTCCCAGTTTGTTGAACTCAACTTTATCAGTAGGAAGTAAGCACCCATTTCAACGATGGCAGGTGTCTGAGTGTGAAAAGAGAAGGTGGAAACTGAAAAAGGAGAGAAGAGAACCCACTTAAACTGATTCTTCAGCAGGTGACATACCCCCTTACTCTCAAGTGCAACAAATCTATTGCCTACAGACCCTATAATTATAAAACCAAACATCACAAAGACGGTAAACAAAGACAACCAACTCCAGAAGGTGAGATAACCTCCTCAGAGTAGGCCAGTGTTCACCATTGCTGAAGTTTTCATGCAGCTTCCTTCAGGTTGGGTTGAGCCAAAAGCCAGAGAAGGACCATTATGCCAAAGGCACTTCTACTAAATGTTGTAAAATAGGCATTTGCCAGCAATACATTTTCACAAGGAAAATTCCCAACAAGCTCTTTGGGAGAGCCAGTTTCCAGACCAGAGACCTGGATTACATAATTTTAAGACATGTCCAAGAAACATCTGTTTCTTCCACACAAATCTCCAAGTCTTTCCTCAGCTAGCCCTTGTTAATTTCCTACAAGTCTTGCTTGTTTGTTTGCTTTTTTTTTTCAATGCACTAGAAAAATCCCTGTCTCCTCAACTACAATAGGATTCCAAAGTGAAAGAATACTTAATGACACAAATGATGACTTTCTGACAGTAACACTAACAATGACTTTTGACAGTAACACTAAGATTACTCAGACTAAAAAACACCCTGAGCTTGCTGATGGAAGAGCTGTAAATAGGACACGTGACTCACCTTGTGGCTTATTTTGAGAACAGAAACTAGAAACATTCAAATTTCTAACTCTGGCACTATTCATAAACATTAAAACCCTACAGCACTACCTGTAATGAGACTTGAGCTTGTTCTGCTTGTAGTTCCAAGCTAACAAGAAACCCACAGCTGTGGTTAGCAGGGCACTAAGCCCAAGATAATAAAGCTCAGCTAAGAAGCAGGGCATATTAGTTTAGGCCTGGTGCCACACTAGTTTTCTATATGGCTTCTAGTCAGCTCAGAGCAAAGACAGAGCATGCTCACATCTCCTTGCGAAAGTCACATAGCCATTACTTTAGACAAATACAAAAGTGTAACATAGGAGCTCAAAGTTCTGTTTTGTGGAGATACAGTATTTAGAAATGCCTTTTCCCTTGCAGGCAAATGTGGCCTGCCCACTGATGCGTTACTCATTCCTGGTTCATCCCTGGGACCCAACAGGTGCTTCTCCCCACAAAAATATGTCTCAGTAGAAAACTGAAAACACCACAGCCAGACAAAG
Source organism: Calyptomena viridis (assembly GCA_013390005.1). NCBI lineage: Eukaryota > Metazoa > Chordata > Aves > Passeriformes > Eurylaimidae > Calyptomena > Calyptomena viridis. Next base: position 170,588 of record WEIV01014149.1, on the reverse strand, counting down.
ATGTGGAGCTTACAAAAATCAAAAATATTTCAAACATGTATTTCACATCAGTGATCTACTATTTCAGATTGCTGAAAAAACACACAGAAACAGGAAAAATTGGAGTTGTAAAGCCACTAGTGGGTCTCATGAGATCCTTGTATGGTACACTGAGATGTCCTCATGCTGTGAAATGTTACATGTAATGATGTAACATGGTGTTATAGTATGCTCATGACATGTTTACAGCTGACTTCTCTAATACGGTGTTTTAGAGGAGAAACGGCTGCAGTGGAGGTGAGGAATGGGAACTGAGAAAACACCTGTTGTCATTCACCCTTTGGAGGTTAATACCACTGGTCTGAAGTACTCAACTCTAGTTTGAAAGAATGATTAATATCCTGCCATGTTATTCATAGGAGTAAGAGCTGCCTCCAGAGCTGTCATGATGCTGCTCCACAATTTAAATAGCTATTAGTCTTCTGAAATCTTATTAGGTTTCAGAAACTTTCTCAGACAGAAATTTGCAAAGTATGAGACAGATAAAAATTGACATAAATATCTAAATTATTATTATTGTCTGCTGTTTATAACTTCTCTGGCATTTTGACATATTGCCTCTGGGAAATGTAGGATCCTTCATAATTTTCTGCCAAAACAAAATTAACATCAAGGGTATATAATGTCTGTAAATTAACACAAACACTCACATTTCACTCCCAAGGAAAGAGGCTGTTTCATTCTTTACTGTCAGGTCTGTACTGTGGCATCTCTCACACCCCTCATCTGTGGAAGAATAGCAAAGCAGAATTCCAAGATTCACTGAATCTCTGAGGCAGTTGTCGAGTAAGCAGGTGTGTGGGTTTCTAAATTGATGTACATCAAGCTGTCTGTTGATGTCTATATGGCAGTCTGACAGTCGTGAAGCTACATCCATCAAACAAGGTGCAGACAAAAAATATTCCTTTCTCAATGATCTTACCTTACATAGCTGCAACATTCAAATTTTCAGACTAATTCCCACTGTAAGCAAAAGGCATGGAAAATGTCTACAGAGAAGTGCTCTGGAAATGTGACTACACCACCAAATCGAGATGCAGGAAGTGGGCTCATCCTGCTGTCCTGCCAGAGAGTCCTGTGCAAGAGCAAATTCACTGAGCTCCTCTTCTCCCCTCAGTAAAGTGCAGAGCATAATTGCACAAGTGTTTCCCATACCTGCAGCGTTAGGAGGAATAAAACATTGTGTGCACACAACAGGTGTTAAATATGTATGCAATGATTTATTGTCAAAGCATGCGAATAGAGCACAGTATTTAGAAACAGTCTCAGAATGAATTCCCAAAGCCATTAACTGTCAAACTCTTCACAGCTGCCAAGTGCAGACCCCAAAACAAATTCATAAGCATTCAGCAACTTCCCTCTTCCCCTGGGGACTTACTGTTATTTTAGCATTGCCTTCACTGCCTGCATGAGTATGATTAAGATCAATTTGTCTAATTCTCACAAAAATCTCAGTAAAGAAAGGACACAGTTCTCTCATCTGGCATCAATCAAATGTCAAGAATGAGATTTCTGTGACATTTACACAGTGCCATAGATTGAGAGATATTCATGGGATTTGAAAACCAAAGGCTTTGTTGATATTTTTCTAAACGCACTAAGGTCAAACTATGTTTGCTCTACCCAAAACTGGAGTGACAGCCTTGTGCTAGACATTGTTTTCATGCATTCTTCCCATGCCATATACCTGTCTAATAAAAACAGTTAGGCCTTAGGTCTGATCTCGTGTACACCCATTTCCACTGGGTAGAGTTATACTAGTCAAGACTTCTGTCACAGTCAGGTGAAAGCAGAAATGGATTCCATCTCTATTTATCATTTTTAAAAAAACAGGTGAGGGAAATGGAGTGAGTGGAAAAACATCAAATGCTCTAGAACAAGGATATCAAGATTATCCTGATAATTAAGAAAAGTTCTAAAAATATATTAAAAAAAACCCCACCAAAATCATATAGGTTTGTATTTCTTCTTTAAGGTCAGATTGTACTGGTCTTCCTCATGAGGAAATGGGGAAAAAATTCATTAAATTTCCATTTTACACCATTTTGTTTTGGCTACGTTCATACCTTCCTTTCTTCCACTTTTCTCCTTTGCAAATTGTGAACCTGAAAATTTTGATCTAGAAAATGGGTAAAAGTTATTTTTTCTACATGGAGTTACATTTGCCCTGAACTAAAGCCTTTTTTATTGTAGAGTGAATATCTTTATTAAAACTAAAATCCACAAATACACAAATTTTTAGTGACAGAAACAAATTTTCAATTTTGTATACAATTCAGGAAGAGAAAAACATAAATGTGGAGACCTTTACTCCTTTGTAAACTGATTTAATAGCCCTTAATATCTAACGACTTTCTTCTACTAATTGTGATACAGACAATTGAATTTCACAGCCCTCTTTCTGTTCTGATATTTACAAGGAGCCAGAGGACTGACTTTATATACTGCAGATCTGAAAATTACTCTTGGACTTAACACAGTCACTTAAATGCCAAGTTTTTTAAAGGCCTCACAAATGTCTTAGATTTGTAGTTCATGAAAAGTTTCTTTCTTTGAAAGACTCTCTGAACAATCTTGCCAGGGAAGTGGTGGTAAAATGGTTTTAGCACTTCTGTGAAAGCTGTAGCACAGATGATTAGAGATTATAACACACAGAAGGCCTTGGAGAGTACACTAGATATTAAGAACTCTTGAAAGCTTAACTAGAAGCTAGTCAAAGAAAACCAAACACAAACCCCTCTCCCTCTTTCCTTTCCCACTGCAGTTCACACTTTTCACACACACAAAACATAAACAAAATAAGAATGAAAATACTTTGTTCCAGAGTGACATGTTGCCACAAAGAAGATAAGTCAGTCTGGTTAACCTCACCCATATGGCAGAATAAGGACCTAAGGGTACAGAACTAGAAGCTTCATAAGGCTCTGCCACAGCATATCCCAGACTTCTAAATCATTAAATGCTTCAGAATTGGGGTTCAGTATTTCCTAGGGAAACACAATACTTCATTCAACATTGTTTTTTGATATAGATTGAATTTTTGTGACACTCCCTTTTTTTGCAAGTTTTTGTAAGTGCTTTTCAGCTGACCGCTGGACACGTCTACAAATCCAATAGTTGGATTTCCAGCCTTTTTTAAGAGAACACTTCATATCATAATAGGTCATATATGTGGGCCTAGGAGGTTATCCTCATGAAGGCGATTTGGATCATGTTCTGTCACACGTTGGAGAGTAAACCTGAAATGCATTTTCAAGACACCCATAAAAAGTTACACTTTTATGGGGAGAAAGGCAGAGAATTACTGCTAGACCAGCAACAGGCTAGAAAACACAGGATAGGAATAAGTAATGAATTCTCTATACAGCAGTCATCAGCCACACCCTGGAAATGGTGTGTTGCTTAAAAAATATGTGATATCTGTAAAAAGGTGAGGAAGGAACAAGCCATCGCTGACAGGTGATTTGGTTATTTAGGGTTTGGTTCAGGCTAGAGCAGACTAATCATAGAATCATAGAGTCATTAAGGTTGGAAAATACCTCTGTGATCATTGAGTCCAACTGTCAACCCAGCATCACTGTGTTCATCACTAAACTTTGTCCCCAAGTGCCATATCCAGACACCTTTTGAACACTTCCAGGGATAGAGGTTCCATCACTTCCCTCGGCAGCCTATTTCAATAGCTGACCACCTTTTCAGTGAAGAAATTTTTCCCAGTATCCAATCTAAACCTCCCCTGGCTCAATTTGAGGACATTTCCTCTGGTCCTGTCACTTTTTACCTAGGAGGAGACCAACTCTCACCTCACTACAACCTCCTTTCAGGCAGGTGTAGAGAGCAATAAGGTCTCCCCTGAGCCTCCTTTTCTCCAAGTTAAATAACTCCAGCTCCCTCAGCTGTTCCTCAGAAGACTTGTGCTCCAGACCCTCCAACATCTCCATTGCCCTTCTTTGGACATACTCCAGCACCTCAATGTCTTTCTTATAGTGAGGAGCTCAAAACTGTATACAGGATTTGAGGTGCAGCCTCACCAGTGGGAGACAATCACAGCCCTAATCCTCCTAGCCATGCTATTTCTGATACAACCCAGGGTGTCATTTCTTTATTAAGAGGTCAAGAATACCAAAACCACAATGGTAAACTCAAATGTAAAAGGTAAAAAAACACCCTTTTGAAAACCAAAAAGTTAAATATAACCTGGTCTTATGCTTGACAGCATCTTGACAACTGTTGCAGTTCAAAGAGAGAGAGAGTGAGACATGGCAGGCAACTCAGAGAAAGCCTTTTGTTTAATGGCAGCTAAGAGCAAAGTAAATGCTGGGCTTCCTAAGGAAGTGGCGAACTAAGTATCTCAGCAAGGGCATTGCAGCTTAGAGGCAGGTTTAGCCAAGAGGCAGAACTTCTCCTGTCAAGCAAGTTCGCAAAGCCTGAAATCACTACCATTAGAAAGATGATGGGTAGTCTAGGATTTGATAGAAATATATGGAATACGGCATGTATGGAGAAGACTGGATGGGGCCTTTCTTCATTCCATGCTGGGCTCTGCAGTCAGTGCAATAAAACACGGGTAAGTATCCACAGCACCTATAGGCAGTGCTTCTCTGTAAAGCACCATATTAATATGAGGAGCACACTGTCCCAAAAGATGGAAATGCTGAAGCATAATCAGGATTCAAATACTGTGATATGGAAAATACATAGTTATCTTTAACAGCAATACTTCTGGAAGAGATGGTATATTCTACTCTTTCAAGTACAAACCAATGGTAAGATACTGCAATTAAAACTACGCAAGATCAGGCTAGCTGCTTGCTGCAAAGTTCATGAACCTCCTTCAGGATCCAGCTGGTGAATTTGCAAACGCAAAGCCTGTGAAAGCCAAGTGTACTGAAGCTATTTTCTCATTGCAGCAGGAGGCATGGGAAGATTCTGTGAAATAAAATCAATTTAAAAAAGAAAGTAACTCAAACTCCCACGGTTCTGCTTGAGCTATGTTTTTCTGATCTTTTAGTCAGCCTTCCTTTTTATTTTTCCCCAGTGTTCTTAGATGCATGATTTAACATTTAAAATTCATTGTCTTCTGATCTACATTTATCAGGTACTTTGAAGTCAGACATAGTGACACCTTTTCAAAATGACTTAGATAAAAAGTGCCTGCATTTTTTGCTATGCGTATGAAAATTTGTAAGAACGCATCATTCCCTGTGCTTTAAAAAGTGACCTAGAAATACATTTGGCAAAAAGTAATTCTGTGTTTCTGAGAAATAAACTCAGAGAGAAAATCACTTCTTTTAAGAAACCATCTTCAGACAATTTAGCAAGGGCTACTTTGTGTGCCCAAATTCTTTAGAAACCATTTATTCAAGTAATCGTTGAAAATAATTATCCAACCACATGCTTACAAAGGAAGGCAAGATTTGTAAGGGAGATAATATCTTTCAAGTCTGTATAGCTGGAGAAAGCAGACAAGCTTTCAGGCATACAAGCCTTTCCCAGATCATTTTTTTCTCTCAACTTTATAGGTTGATATAATAAAATAAACCATTTATATCCAAAAACTATCACAGCTATAACACTGATACTGATACTAACAAAGCCGAAGACTGAAAAGGCACACTGCATATGGATGTAAGATGTCAGCTGAAAACTCGTATAGTGTAGTGGCAAGCAAAAATACCCCAAAGCTTTACCAGCAAATATTTCTACAAAAGTATGTTGAAGTTCTACCTGAAAGATCTTCCTGGTGAGAATGAAAACTTGACAGGGTTTTTTAGTTTTATTTCATTTTTTGGCTGTTGATGTTAATAGGAATGTCCTGTTCAAAGAACTTCAATGCCAAGAAAAAAAAAAGACGGACACAAGGGTGACTGGCTGTTGTGGATTCCTAACAGTTATAACCGAAATACCGGAAAACACATCTGGGAGCCACATTGCTGAAGGCTGAACAAAATGAAGCTAATGATCTAAGAGCCAAAGCAGCACTAGGACTGCAGGCAGATAGAGCCCCGAATATGCAGTAGACTAGAAATGTGAAGCATCATGTCTACCTCTAGCATCCGCAGTTGAGAGATTCCAAATTTGCCAGAACTGTTTTCAATATTAATGTATCTGATCTTGTTTACTTCTACCAGACATGCAATGAAGGGAGACAGCAAAATGCTGGAGAAAATTGTAGCTTTGCTTCTCAGTATTCTCCTGTGCCTTTCCCAACTTAATGCTGTAATAACAGCACTACTTGAGTGCCTGCCTTGCTCTCCCCATCAAAGGAAATAATTACAGGTAACAGGACCTGCTCAATAGCAACCTTCATACTCTTAAAAAAGTATGTTATATGTGGAGAGTAAAGAATTCTAACATTTGAGGGATCACAGATCCTTCATTTAGGTGTGTCTGGAGAACAAAACCTAACTGCCTTGTGGATTGCAGAAGGGCAGCTGCTCACTGTGTTGGTTATCCACATATATGTAACTGATGTCAGTGACAAAAGAAATTGTCCCTCTCTTTTTCTTGGAAAGTATCTTACCTAGGTAAGAGTTTTCTACTACATGGAGTACTTACTCATACCTTCTTTTAAAGACTCTGTAAGATTAATTTTTACTTTCATCTGTGGTCTGTTCTTCCTCAAACCTCCATGTTACCTTTTCTCACATGTGAACAGAGCCACAAGAGAAAGACACTGAAGCTGATCCTGTGTAGCTTCAGCTTGACTGCACCCTTTGCACAGACATCCTTCACAGTCCTTGGTTGGGGTCACCCAGCTGTGCTTGCTTGCAGCATTTCCCAGGTCACACAAAGAACTGCAGGCCCACAGCCTGCTCTATCTCAGAAGACCACCAAGGCCAGATTGGCTGCCCTCAGTGCCACAGGATGGACATCAGCTTGTTAGGGAAGTAGCTCTCATTGGCGTTGTTGCAGTCTCAGAAGAGCTGCTACCATCCCTCATCTCCATCTGTAAGAAAAAGAGTCCTCAAGATACTCCAGGGTCTCACTGGGACAAGGTGGCTGCTCTTGCTGTGGTCGCACTGTGCCACGTCTTCCTTGTGCTTTCCAAGGAAATCTCCAGGCGTGAGACCAGAGCTTGCTTTGTACTGCTGCATGCAGACTCAATCTGGAAACCGCCCGTCCACCCCCAGCTCACACAGCACCACAAGCACATCAGCCTCCATGGACAACTGACTTTGACAAGAAGCTGCCAGCTGTTGTAAACCTAAAACTAGGTGGAGGCTCTTGACACAAAATAAAGCCACATTCAAACTGTGGAGTGAAGCCCAAGTATACTCACAATCATGAAACAATTAATGGAAAAATCATTTAGCAAAAACTGTGGAGGAGATGGTAAAAAAAACAGAGCAGAGAGAGGTATTGCGCTGGTTGAATTCCTTCAGGTACCAGGACAACTTTGTCAGTGCCTATTTTGTCTGTAGAATAAGGTGTTTTGTTTTGTTGGGCTTTTTTCCTTTTTGAAGTTCTTTGCAGAGGCAATAGCTCCATAGAGCATGGCCTCTCATTTTGTTATGCAGCCTTCCAGAACAATGAGGCCCCACAAACTACATTACTGAAAATAATAAATAGCTTTAATTAAAAAAAGATTGTGGGTTTAATTTAAAAAAAAAAAAAAAAACCAAACCAAATCGCCACTCCCAGGATACTTCAGTCAGCACTCCAGAAATGTAGACAAATTAGAAGCCATGAGAAACCAAAGCAAATGTTAAGTAGCTAAAAAGGGGGTTCAGATGGATAAAAAATTGGAAAGGAGTAACTGTTGTGTGTACAGTTTAGCTGAGCAATGACTGAGGGGACACGTGTTAACTGGCTACAAGCATCTGTTAGAAATAAACAGCTAGGAGAGGAATAACAGGATAGTAAAGGAGTGACAGCTAGAAATAATGACAACCCTAAGAAAGGCAAAATTTAGACTAAACATCAATTTTTTTACCATAACAGGTCCTAGGAAAATGGAATATTCCCAGGGGCCCAGTATTGCATAGTACATAGTTTTATCCCCTCCCATTATAAAGTCAGTCATTATGGAGGACAAAATATTGCACTGTTAATCTCAGAAACCAGAGATTTTCTCTCTGTAAGCATCATCTTCCAGATAAAGTGCCTGTTGGTTGCAGGGAATATTATTCATTGCAGAAATCACCTAAAAAAATTATTTATTGCCTATATAAGATAAAACCAAAAACAAGCAAGTGGGAAAAAAAACAAGAAGTAGCCTGTTTATCAAACTGCTAAAGCTGAAGTAATTTTGCACATTTTCTGTCCTCGTTTTTAGGGTATTCTTTTTTTTTTTTTTACCAAAATTAAAACTACAGCCCATTGTACCCCAAATCCCAGGATATTTTAGTGACACTGTTGACCTGTCTGAAAATTTTCCAGCATCTTAGCACCATTGAGCTGGTATGTCTTCTGCAATTGGTTAAGTAAAAAGCAGGTGAGTATTCTCTAGGGTCATCTTAGAGGATGTAAATTTCAGAATGACGATTTCTGGATGATATTCAAACATTCCTCTGGATTCATGTCATCTTGGCAGACAGCTACAGATGCACATACTGACCTGTATCTCTTCATCTGCTCTGTGTTTTGCTCAGTCCTATAACCACAGCCAGTATATGGATTTCATCACACAGAGGTGCCAAGTCTCTGCAGAATTAGAAAAGAGGAAAAGTGTGTGACTCATGCTGAAGAAGACCAGATGTAATGTTCCCACTACCTGTTACAGTGAACACATTACCATTTCAAAACTGTCTTGATTTTTAGGGATTGCACTGGCAGCTTCACAGATTTTCATTATCATTTACAAGAAGAATTTCTCCTCAAAAGGTCTTTTCTCCTATGGTGGATACACAGGGAAGCAGTCTCAGCTGGTTTCAGCTAGAGCCCACCCTTTAAGTTTACTCCTCAACAACTGCTTTATGGTAATATTCCCCAAAGTGAGTCTTCATGACTTTGTGAAGCTTAACCAAAATACTGCAAAATAAACCCAACTGCTAAACATCAAAACAGTTCTAGAATGCGCTACTCAGCTCCCCACAGCAAACAGACACACAAATAAGTAAATCAAGCTTCTCTCCATATGTTACACCTCTGTGTTCAGTTTAGACTTAGGACAAGGAATAGGGTTGACTGTTCAAGCTGACTACTAATGTGTCTTTATAGAGATCCTTCCTCCTTCCTCTGCACCCACCCAGAAGCTTCCCATACTGCCTCTGATGAGCCCAATTTGATATAATTTACTGATGACAATACTTAGAAATGTTCAAGCAATCCCTTCCATTACGCCATCTTTTATGTAAGCTTACATTTTCCCTTTCCCTTGTCTTAAAAATACAAAACATAGAATACCATCCTTCAGAAGTTGCAGACAAGCCATGTGTTCCCCAAAACACAGCAGCTGAACATTTCAGTCATTTAAGAACTGCTGCAGGTTTATACATAGCTTCCTTCAAGATAAATACCCACAAGGACAAAGAAAAGAAGAGAAACATGTTTATAGTTCTATACATTCATTGGATAGATGATTTAATATCCCAAAAAGTTGACTTCAGTGACTTACTCAAGGAAAAATAAATGAAAATTAAGGGCTCCAACAAGTAGTGCAGAAGCCCTTTAATCTGTAAGAAATGAAGCTGACAATGCATTCAAAGCCTTCCACCAGTATAGAGTTAAGATCTGATCTGTTTCACAGACTGAAATCACAGAGTCAAGGTACATGAGCTGGTAAGCATTACATATTATTTTGCTTGGAATAGTGTTTCTTTTGGTACCACTACATACTTACAATAAACCAAAGATATCCACTTTCTATGACTTTGTGGGCACACTTGAAAGTGACCTTGTCTGGCACATAGCAAATCTCCACTTTGTTTATATTCATGTTTAACCACTGCTGAGTCCAGGGCCACCAGCTTATCCCTAGGCTGAGATCATAGAAATATTGGAGCTCACATCAAAGCTGACCAGAAGCCTGAGACAATCAACACAATGACCTCATGTAAGGGAGTTCAACAAGCTTTATTTGATACTTTTACATAAAAAGCCAGGGATTTCAGCATTCCACTTCACTGCTGCTTACCACAGCATGACGCACCAGAAAAAAAAAATATCTATAATGTCTACTTAAAAGACAGACAGGACTAGAATCAAAGAATCATAGAATCATTTAGGTTGGAAAAGAACTGTAAGATCATTGAGTCTGAAGTCATATAGTTTATGGCCTAGAGCTTCCTAAGGTGACACCAAAATTTTTCTAAGCTTAAGCCACATATACCACCTGCAAAAAAAGTGTGTTTGGAGAATGAACAAACCAGAGATAAGAAAAAATACATGCATTTTCCCCAACCATTTTATTTTGTGGCTATTTATAATACGTGATTAGCATGGAACAGTCTGCTGCTGGCACATTTTAAGACTGTAGATATTGGATAGCATCTGAGAGGGGTGCAAGCCCCGTCAAACTTACACTACCAACAGCGGTTGGGATGGCAGAACAGGTAGGAGGGCACAGAGAGCAAGAATTTCCAGGTAAGTCCCTGTTGCTATTGAGGAATAATTGTTTACATGTAAAGGCTGTCCCCAGGGATACATTTGGACTACAGAAAAGTATTCTGTCTTGGCTCAGGACAAAAGGAGTTTCTGTTCTGAAATCTCTGGTATGTTCTAGTTAAGGGATTTCAAACCCACCACAACAATATTTCAGCATTTCTTCCACTCTAGTTGAAAGGGAGACAAAAACAAGAAGAGACAACAGTGCAGATGCACATTTCAATTAAGTGTAATTTTAAAAGAAAGTAATGTTGGAACCTTTTCAAAGTTTAGAATACATTATCATAAACATGTAGTTACTTAAAAATTAGTGTTCAAGTATTTTATGAAATAATGGCTAAAGCAACCATCCATACGCTACCCAAAGGCAGTATAGTGGCACTGTTTAATATGATGCCCCTAAGTCCCCTTTATTAATACCCTCATTTTCTCATTTTTAAAACACATTTTCCAAATGTTTCGCATCCAAAAAAACATTTCCCATGACAGATAGTTGATTTCAGATTCAAAAACAAACAGAAACCTCAGTGTCAACCAACATATTCACTGAAAATTCAGCCATTGTTAAGCTCCAGTGATCTCTATTAGACTTGCAGATATCTGCAGTACTATTCTTGTGTTCTGGAAGAAGGATGTGAAACTTTGAAAACAGAAGATTTGAAATAACCTGTACCAGAATATCCTGGCATTTACTATGCTCATGGAAAACTGCTTAACTTAGACAACCATCTTCTCTGGGAAAGGAAGGGCCAAGGACAAAGGAAGTCCACAAGTGTCTCCTAGTTGTCACCTGGGCACCCTGTAACAGGATTTGGCATGTATAGGTCATGATTTTTCAAAATGAGAGGGGAAAATAACCAAACCAGCAAACCGACCCCCCTCCTGAAGTACGTATGAACAAAGTCTACTGTTCTAGGATATTTGTTCAGGCTGTAAATTCAAGCCCTCAAAAGCAGAGACGTGGCACAATCAAGGCTGTAGAGCTCAGAGACCAGAAAGGAGTTACACTGCAGGGTGGTCCAAAGAGTGACAATTTTGCCACTTGGACTAGATTGCATTAGCTTGGAAATGGGAAGAAACTGACAAGGAGTCCAGTGCTGCAGGCAAGTTATTTAAAGAAAACTTTGAAACCTCCAATTTCAAGGGTACCTAAGGACTTAGGGATGCTGATTTATGCTCCCTGGCATCAAAAGTTATTAGACACTTCAACCAGCTAGGTGTTTTGGAAAATCCAAGCAGACACCCAGGTACCTTTGAAAATCATATCTAGAGGGGGGCCATATTACTTTTGTATTAATAATGCAATGACCAGCTTATTGAGGAAAACAATTTCTAACTGCCTTCAGTCAACTGGACAAAAACAATAATAAAACAAACGAAAGGGCTAGTTTGGCTGAAAAAAATCATTAAGATTTTCTTATTTAGTCAGTATATTGAAGGTTATTTTACTGAACAGAATAAGTGTCTCTTAGGCACACTATGAATTTTCAGTTAAGCTTCCATTTCGATCCAACTGGACCACACATCTCTTTACAGAAAGTAGTATAAAAGATACAAAGCAATAAAAAATAAAATTTAAATCTATTATTTATATCTAGATTTCTCATTATTCAGATTCAGTGACAAAACTATTCTTGGACAACCAGAGAACAAACCAGAAAGTACCATATAAAAGGTTTCCAACTAGCATATAAAAAGTTCCCAAGAAATTTACATTTTCTAACTTTTCACTTGTTTGTTTGTTTGCTAACCTATTAGCTATTTGCAAACCCTAGTACCATTCCCCTATGGTAAAAGAGCAAGTGAAAAGAGAATATTGTCTGAAGAAGCATTTCTATGCTAACATCTTTCCAGAAACACTGGAAGAAGAAATCTGGATTACTTTGATTTGAACATCCACCAAGTCTTATAAAGCTTCCAAGTCCAGCTGTAAATATCTGTGCCTTTAAAAAATCTTCCTGTTGATAAAATTAGGCAAAATACATTTTCTTTTATACCTAGACAAGAAAAGGATCCAATCTCACATTGGAAACTTGAAGGGAGAAAAAAAAAGGTGTGTTTGTTCTTCCTCTAATATGCTAGAGATATCCATAACTATTCTGGAGATTAGGAGTAACAGCATCTTGGGAACAGAGGAGGTGGTGTTTTCTCCAAATAGCACTTGCTTTAGCCAAGATTATCCACAATTACCTGAATACCATATCTTAATATCTGATTGTTGATCCAAACCCACTGGTAAACACTCTACTGTCTTCAGCGGACTTTGGAGGAGTTGCTAAGTGAACAACTGATCCACTCAAATTAAATTCTTACATTTTTTACCTTTTATTCTTTATGTCCCTAATAATAAAAATGGTGACCTATAGATGATTAACCAGAAGTGGAGAAATTGAGCTCTGGAAAGCTCTCAGTCCTGTTTTTAAAGCTATAAGTTGAAATGTTACTATGATAGAAGCTGCATGGAGAAGTTCTATGCTCCTGGCTCCACCAACATGTGCATATCCATCATTTCTATGACTGTCACCAACTCCATTGGAGATCTCCAAATGAAGATCTCTTAGATAATAATGGTCCTTCAACAGCCCCAACTTGAAAGCACAACAAATTTTGGATCTAATATAGTGGTCATTTTACATAAATCTGATCTAGCTCCATCACACATCTATAAATGCAAGTAGGTTGATAATGTTAGCTCTTCTGTCCTGTGCAGGAGTTTGAGCTGACAGCCCCATCTCAGCTTTCCCGTCATTGTAACACTTCTTACTACTATGTAAAGAAGCCAGCATTGCTAATGAAAACTGATCTTTTTTTTTTTTTCTTTTTTGTTTCCTTTTTTACCATTTTCAATTATAAAAAGATTTATGGAGAGGTTTTGGAGATGTTGTGCTGATTCCTTGTCTCCATACTACCTCCCGCATTTGTCTTTTTATTTGGTCTTTCATCTCCTTTCTGATGCCCCACATCCCATCATGCCACACTGCACTAGTTAAATAAACCCCTAAATCTAGCTTTTGTCCACCACTAATCCCTTTATTTCCTAAATCTTATTTAATCCAAAGGGCTTCCTTTCATCTCTTTAACTGTCAGTTGGGTCACTATTGTTTCCTATCAACAGTTCCTGAAAATCCTGTATGGAGTTAAAAAGCTTTCAAGTGTTTGTATGATTCTCATTAGATTCTGCTCTCCTCAACACCTGCCAAAGGCCATATTGCTGCTGCTCATGCCCTTCTGCCTCTTCTCTCCCTGATATGGCTCATTCTTCACACAAGCAATTATCACGTTAGAAAGGGTTTTTCTGAAAAACTCCCTGCCCGAGTTCCAGCTTGGACATTAGCAAGACTTGGTTAAATATGCACTGTTTAATATAGTGCAGACAAAAAAAGACAGATTTCTAGGTAGAAGAGATCAGGCAGAGGGTCACAAGATAAGCTTTCCATGCTGCCACAGGTCCTAAGTTGGTTTTTCACCGTCCACAGGAAAAGGTGGACAGTGTCTGTGTTTCCACCTTGTGCTCCTATTTCTCCTTTTGATCCCTCACTAAGCAGTGGAGCAAAACTGGATTAACTGCAGAGGGAAGAAGAAACTTTCAAAAGTTGCTTCCTGTAAGGAGCACCCATTTGGTAACACCCAGTAGGTGTGTGCAGCAAGGTCCTGCCTTCCCACAGCAAGATATTTTAGATTGAGTCCTTCTGACGGGTGAGATGTTAAGCAGAAATTACAGTGACAGGATACCTCAGTTCTCACACTTGCCGACTTTCAGACCATGCATGCCAGCTCTCTGCTCCCAACCTTCAGTGGCCCAGAGCAGCTCTTCATGCTCTGGCCTATTCTGCAGCTCTCAGGGAAATCATACAGATGCCTTACATACCTTGTGCTGCTTGCACCCCCCCATGGCACATGTGGCAGCAGTAAAAGCCAAAGCCCGGAGCTAGCAAACCTACAAATACCATTCCCTTGAAAAGGAGACAGAGCTCTTATTACTAGACCATGATGAGAGGGCAATGTTTATCATGCCACTCAATCTTCCTCCAAGCACCAACCCACCTCCTTCCAACAGCTCTCATTGATTTTAGAGAGGCCAGAGATGACTAGTCACTTTTGCATCTGTTATGGTTCAAACGGAGACAGCATCCTATTGCACAAAGAATCCAGAACATCAGATGTCGTTTAGCAGTTCAGATTTAACATAAAATGTGTGAGATTTATTTCTACTTTTTCCCCTTCAAACATTGGCAAGTGTGAATATGAACACCTGAATGACACTGGGATCAGTGTATTTACCAAATCATGAGCACCCTTGTTTCTCACTGACAGACACTATGTACAGAGAAAAAGACCATTCTAAGCCACCATTCAGCAGGATTCTGTGTCGTAGGTGTCAGGCACAGAAGAGCAGGCACCTGTAACCTTCCATTAACCACCCCAAATGACTGTCTCGAGACAGATAGGGCCAGTGTCATTGTGCAGCTCCCCACTTTCTTATCCTGTAAGTACAGAGAGATGGGGATACTGGCAGCCAATCCCTTCTCCCCCTCACCAGGAGAGTTGGCTGCTGCATCTCCACTCAGCAGCCCTGGCAGCTGAATCCCACTGATGTCAGGGGCCTTGCTCCTGCAGAGCCTTGGTGTGCAGGATAAATCCTTCACCCTCAGCTGGGGAGTAGCAGCCAGGTCAGTCACTTGAAACATGACACAAATGGCTTTCTGGAATTCTAATGCTAAATTGTGCTCGAAAGGTGAAAGCTACTCTCCATGTCACTTCTGTTTTGCCTGGTGTACTTCTAGATTTGCCTCTGGTTCCTACCTTACCTTCCCCCCAGCTCCCAAACACTACTTCCTGAAGCCTACTAAGTTGAGGCATGGGATTTCATGCTGAATGCTGCCACGTAGACTCGCTGTAGGTAACCAGTTAAACTGGCTAGATGGCTGCTACAGTTCACAGCTGCTCCAGTTTACACTCAGAAGCAAGTTGTTATTTGCTTCCTTTTGCACAACACAAGCCTTATCTCTCTGCAGACAAGCAGTAGCATGTCTGCATCCTTTGCACTACCATAGTCATGTCATAGAGAGGGTGAGCCCAAGCAAGTTTAGTCAAAATCTAGAGGGTTTTTTTATGCTGACATATTGTCTAAGAAGGCAATAGCAGGATGAATGGGACTATGAAACTAGCATGGGAACACAGTAACTATAAATTTATCCTCACTCATCTCTTTCATATAATGTTTATTCAAAATCTTCTGACATCTTGATTTCAAGCATCACTTCCGATGCTTTTAATTAGATTTTGTTCATTGTAAGTTCTCTATTATCATGTAATAATAGTGCAACAAAGTTAACTAAGAACTATAGAATTCAGAGCTGGATTTTCCAGGAATCTTTTAAAACCACAAATGTCTTGTACTGATGGTTGAACAACCTGCCTTGGGATCCAGAATCCAACTTTTCCTCCAACCTGGGTACCAAATACTCATACACAGAGGGTCATCTACTACCCTTGCAATCCATTTCTCCAATCTGGATGTGATAACAGGACCAAACCCAGCCAACCGGCCCAGAGGCAATTTTCCAGCATGATTCTAAAAAATTGCAATGAGCTGGGGATGGCCACAATAACCAGTAGGGACAGGATCATCCTTCTTTGTGGGAGAAGAGACAAGCTGCATAGATATGAACTGTGCTGTGTTAGTTCCCTTCCATGCCAAGAACCTGGCTGGGTGACTAGGGCCTGGCTGTCTCATTTACTTAGTACTGACAGAAGCAGAAAAGCTGAGCAAGAAGTTTCAGATTCTCATTGGTCATTTATAATGCTACTTCATCATCATCCACCAAAGGGTATGCAATTTCAGCTACCAAATAAAACAATTCATTAATGAAAGGGGAGTTCTTTTAGAAAAATTATTTTTTTCGTGTGATATCTGTGAAGGCAACAGCCAAAGGAAGAAGCAGTCAATGCAGCCAAAATCTCAAATTAACACCACTAGTTTAAAATCAGACAGCTGCTTTATAGGGATGCAATGTAGAGGATGCAGGATGAGTGTAATTGCAGTATGACAGTTTAAAGCTGGAGAACAAATAGTCCTGCTGCCCTTTGAGCCTGCAGAAATACTACTACAAAAGAAAGGCCACAGCTGATCTGTGGGGTTATTAAGTTGCGTGTTGCCACAAGACAGTCTTGGACTGAAAATCAGTAGCACCTGCACATACTTTGCAGCTGACAGAATGTTGGAGAACCATAGATAAAGGAAATTACTTTAAAATTCATAACTTCTGTATCATTTCCAAACTTGTCATTTCAATCTGAATTTACATGAATAAATAAAACTGTGTTAATATTGGGAATGTAGAAACACTCTTAATTTCTAATGACTTGGAACTTACAGTAGCAAGAGGAACAGCAGCACATCAGTTCTTCAAAGCTACCTGGAAATCTGTTTCGAGTTAAAAGCTCTGCCAAGGTACATATCTCTCAGTAGGCATTCAGCAACCTCCATCTCACATGCAAAAGAACCTTTCCAATGTACCAGCAAAGTTGCTCACACGAAGAAGCAGCGATGCATTTCCCCATGCATAACAAAATGCAAACTGAGCAGAAGTACCTGCAGTAGGAGGTGTAAATGGCAAACCATCATTTGTTGCTTTGGTATTTTTAATCAGGGCTGCAGCAATACTCAAAAAAAACACAGAGGAAGCAAACGTTGGACATAAGGCTCAAAATCTGGCTAAAAATTTCTATGTGTCATGAAATTGCCTAAGAGCTTAGGTAAGATTTCTCTTGCAGATTTGCTACCTCTGTCATGGCTGTGGTCCCAAAAACACAGGTACAAGCAGGACCTAGACATTTTCCACAAACACTGGCAAGTTGGAGAGAAATACGAAAGAAAATCTCCCAGATCCTCATTTTTCATCTGGCTTTACTTTAGAGTCTCTCATATCCTGAGATCATCCTTCTCCAGGAATTGCATGACTTGCTCTTTACCAAAGAAGTTCATGAATAGTAAATGTTTCACAACTGATAGCTGGAAGGGAAGCAAGATAATCATAGTTGGGTCTTGAATTTGTTTTTCATTCTTGACGAAAAATTCAAAATTATTTTTCCAACACCTTTTTTTCTAAATTATGAGGAAAAACACTTCAGAGAGTACACTTGAAGCTACTCAAGGAGCTACTTGGCAGTGTCCCCTGGGAATCTGCTTTTGGGAGAGTGTTGGTCAGTTTTGAAGAACTGTCTTTTAAAAACACAGGAACAAGCAATCCCATTGTGTCTTAAGTCAAGCAAACAAGGCAGAAGACCAGCTTGGCTGAACAGGGAACTCCACTTGGAAGAGAAAAGAAATTGTATAGTTGCTAGAAGCAAAGTCAGGCTTCACAGGAAGTTCACAGATGGTTGATACTTCAAGCCTGACAGTGCTTGAGAAGCATTTGAACAAAGCTCTTAATATCATATTTTAACTTTTGGCAAGCCCTGAAATGGTCAGGCAGTTGGACTAGATTAGTATTGTAGGTTTCTTTCAGATTAAATGTTCTTTCCCCCCCCTTTCCCCCCTCCCCGCTTCCCCCTTCCCTCTCCTTCTTCTTCCCCTTCCCTTCTTCTTCAATTTTCTTTTTTCTACCTGCTCCTTTCCCTACCAGTACATGCTGAGGAAATCTCTGATGACATTTCTTCCCAGCCCAACAATAGCAGAAGGCATTGAATACCCATAACCATGTCCCAGCCTAGGTACTGACTCTGTCACATTGTGGTAAGGAGGAATGTACCTTCTGGTGGGGGTGAGAAATGTGGATTCTCTTGAGATAGTTGGACCACCTACACAAATTTACCAAAAGCAAGTTCAAAGTGTAGTTTTCGAAAGTGTTTTGTGTTCATCCAATTTGACTGGGTTTCCACAGGACAAACCCTACATCTCTGAAACTAGCAAATCTTTTGGACATAAGTAATAGCTGTTCATTATTGATGGTTTGGTTTGGTTTGGTTTCTCTTTGTACCCATTTTTAGAAATTTCTGAGCTTTTTCCCATGGGAAAACGAAAAAGTCTGAGAACAACAGTGGCCCATCAGAGAGAAGGTCTATCTGTCCAAACACTCTGTCTCCAAATTAGCCAACCAATTGTCTAAATGAGAGCAGGAACATTGCAAGTCTACTATACACTGCAGTGTTTTGTGGTAAATAAAAATTTTACTAAAAACAAGCTGGGAAAATCCATTGTAAATGTAACTTTTCTTGTAGAGTTCCTAATTACTATTGGTTCCATATACACCATCAAATTATATGTATCATTCAGCCCAAGAAACTGTTAAGTAAAGCTGTCAACTTGCTGCAATTATAAAAGAAGAAGAGCAGAAAGGATAAAAAATATCACAGAAATTATTCAAAAATCAACTTGTCCCAGAGAAAATTAAATTCCACTATTCACAATGCCAACCAAACCTTCATGTTGATCTCCTTCCATCCTTTGTGCCACCCTAGATGCACAGGATGACTGCATTGTTGATGAGGCATCAAAGCAGTCTGATGGAGAGCTGCAGTGTTTTCCAGGGAGCACAGGACCATTTCACAGCTCCCTGTCAACAGGCTGAATCACAGCACTGTCTGCTTTGATCAGGCCTCTCTCCCAAAGCATCTGGATGGAGCCTCAGAAAAGGAGCTGGCTGCTTGCCCTGCTTCAGATGAAGAATTTGAGTGGCAGAGAGGGCACAGAGTGCATTATTTCCCGTGGAGGGAGAGATGCAGCCAAAAGATGTCCCAGATTTGAAAGAGCTTTATTGATATACAGAGTCAACACATTTATTTGCAAAGGGAGGTAGGAAGGTCTGGGATAAATCGACTGGGTTTTGAAAGGTCATTTCCAAATGTAATGCTAAATCTAGCCAAACTGAGGCATAATTTCTTCTCTTGTGGTGCAATAATTCACCTAATGTAGGGTAAGAAAGTCAAGCCCAAATCAGTCCCAATTCACTATCAGGATTTTTCACATTTTGTGTTCATGGGGCAGAGGACACACAGATGGCATGCATAGGATTCCTCTGATATGCCTGTCAGCCTTTTAAATCCAGTTTGCACAGGTGCAAGCAACGAGAGGTTACACCCCACTGGGTTCTGATGGTTTAATAAAACCTGGGGACACAGCAAGCAGATGTTAGACTGACTGAGGGGTTCCTACATGAGGGATTAAGCCCCATTTTACATGGAAGTTGGAGGCAGGAGGTCACGGTCGTAGTGGGGCTGTAACCTACATACTAGCAATCCCCTGAAGCAGCCTGTTGCTCTTACACATAGTAAGTCAGGGATAAATGAGCGCAACCCTGCCAGTACCTCAGCCAGCAGCAGGAGCACCAGCGCTCCAGGTGCCCTCTCCTCCCCACCATGCACGTACTGGAGGTAGGAAAGTTTTTCTTGGCAGCAATTCAGTGGGCATCTGTGCATGCAAAGATCTTCATTGCAGAAGAGGTGAGAGAGCTCCTGGGAGTCTCTCAGGATTCTGGTAAACAGCAAAGTTTTGCAACATGAGACTTAGCAGCACCTCAGAGAACTTAAAGCAACTCTATTTCTAAATATTCACTTCACCAAATTCAGAGTAGCTCCTACACTATTTGCATTCACAGAGAACAGGGCTGAAGTGGATCCAAGCCAGACTGACAAGAATCCCACACATGTGTCCTGATCCAGCTGTGATTTTTGACTGTATGACTTCAGTCACAGTCAGCAAAGGAATAATTCCTGTCAGGGCATTTTATTGACACAGATGTCTAAATATTTTTGTCTCCACTGTAGGAGACAGCACTGGGTTAGGGTCTGTAACTGCACACCAACTAAAGCTGGTCAGCAGAGCAGAGAAAACACAACTGTTAGAAAAAGTCAATTTTCAAGTCCTGCAGTCAGGTGCTTAAGGTGTTTAAGGAGGTCTGTGTAAACTTCCAAAATCCAGTCCTTTGTCATGAAGTCTTTATCTGAGAATCTTGGAAAGGCAGCACAAAAAAAGATGGTCCAGTACTGTTACAGAAAAGAAAACATGAGACCAAAGACCAGATTTCCAAGACAGCAAAATCTAGAAGACAACCTTGGGTAGATAAATATGTAAGATATGCTCCCAGTAGCTGAGTTTGACACTCTCAGAAAGCCATGACTATCTCCATCTTCTGGTGCTCCCCACTTTCCTTTGCACCAGAACTCTGCCCCTGTGTCACAGACTGCCCTGGCTCAGAAAGCAGTCACAGCATTTCCGTGGGTGAGAGCTGGAGCTGGACACTTTTGCACCAGTTTCACTCCCTGACATAGTTCAGGAGGAGGGAAGCAGTGCAAAGACATTGTTGAGGGAAGAGATGCAGTTAGCCTCATCTTTAGAAACCAGAGAAAAAATGTTTCTCATTTGTGTTGCTGCACTTTAACATCACTGGTTCCTAGGTTTTATTCCTCAGGATTGCTCTTTATTCTCCCCAACAGCCACGTCACAAACTCTGACAGGCTTTTAACAGGGTCAAATTGATGGGATCTTCTCCAGACTTGCAGTCAGTGCTGCCTCCTGGCCTTGCTGCACAAGGTAAGGATCTTTGGCAGGATGCTGTCCTACCCCATTGCCCTTTCCTCTGACATCAGTTTTCGTCTCAGGAGCAGGCTGTGTTCTAAATTCAAGTAGCAGAAGCAGAAAAGGGTTTGGTTATACAAAACATGGTAGAGTACATGAGGATCCAAGTGTTTTCCAAACTATATGCTAGAGAGAAAGGGTTTATGCATTAAGTATCTGAACAGTGGGTGGATATACTTCTCCAATCCTCATTGCATCTCTTAAGCTGAACGAAACTCATGAGTGTAGAAATCATGTAAAAGGCATAAAAAAATTAAAAGCTGAATTTTAACCAAGCAAACCAAATCTGTGGGGCTTTGTTTTGGGGAAGCCGTAGAAAAGAAATATAGGTGGGAGAGTTTTCAGAACAGGTTCTCCCAGAAAGTTTATACAATTTCAGTTTTCAGTTGGGAAATCACAGCTACAAAAAGGACCTCTATCACACAATCTCAGCATTTGTTTTTAAAGTAAAATAGACAACTATTTTCCCTCATCAGCATAAATGAATAGCATATACGTCCTGCAAGAAGAGAGTCTGTTTAAGAAGAACAACATTTTTTCCATTCATAATTAAGCAGTGGAATATTTTCAAACCTCTAGAAAGAGTCTGTTACGGGTGGGCTTAAGTGCTGGACAAAGACTAAGACACATCTTTGCTTCAACCAAGACTACACTTGAGGATTTAAGTTCTTTGTGGTTTAGTGCCATAATCCACTTCCATTCTTTCCCTCTGCATTACCATTTCCTCCCCTTCCAGCTGCACAGTATCCCATCCTCCACATGGTGCTTAGGAGCCTCCACACAGCAGGCAGCATTCCCTTAATACCCTCCAGCTCACTAGTGCTTCGCTCACACCTATCTACCCGAAGAGGGACAGCTGATGGCACTGCCTGCAAAGTGAGGCTTCATGGGCGCGTTTTCTGCCCCAAGCCTCTGCCAGAGAAAGCACTGACACAAGCATGTTCATGTGGCATACCCTGTTTGGAACTCAACTGAGAGACTTGCACATGCTACATGAAAGCCCTAGCACTCCCAGCAGTAAAGGTGGACAAGAGCTTGAGCTGTGACAGTGCTCAAGCTGCTGGTAAGAGAGCATTCACCCTGTACTCAGACCCGTGCCAGGATTTACTTTTCATCAAACAGGTTAGTCTCCATGGCTCACCAAAATTCAGCCACCTGGCAGAGCTAGCAGGGCTGGAGGGGGTATGGACTAATGTCCACACATCTTTTTTCTTTCTCCTTAGTAGAGAAATATTTTTGACTAAGAATCTCCCAAAACTTGTATATTTGTACAATTCCGATCCATCTCTCCCCTTGTAGGACATTCACAGGAAGACTTCAGCACAGACATGCACACTTCCTACATGCATGTGCACACAGTAACCACCAGCAGTTTTTACTGTTTTAGACACTGTACATGAGACATTTGATGCAGAATACTCCATCAATACAACAAAACCTCCTGACTTTCACCACCATGGAAAACTAGGACACTCAAGAAGACTCTGGGTACAGTTCCTGATCTGAAGCCCAGTGAAGCCAACAGATAGCCACACCCCTCTGTGGAGCCCTGAGAAAGGATAAGACTTTGAAGCTCACTAGGAAGGTTAAAAACTCAGTGGGGAGATGACAAACAACTAGAAGACTTCCCGTCTATGGAAAGCACACTTGACTGGTCATCTCTGACAGTTCCCACAGCAGCAGCATCACAGAGGGAAAAAGGGCATTCCCTCTTGTAATTAGATCTCGGGCCATTCACATGTCCAATCCAAACTTTTAATTTCATTTCATATGTTGATAAGGCACACCAAGACCCCAGCAAATGACGTCATGCAAAGGTCCAAACAAACAGACTGAAGCAACAGATGCTGCTGAAGATAGACGTGTTCAGCTTTAAGATCAGATTCGTTTTGGGGCTCCAGGGCATGTGGGAACAGCAATGACTAATCAACAATGAAGGTGTCTGATGCTTTAAACAGTATTATTTCTAACAATATGTCTTTTTATTTTTTTCCAGAGAAACAATGCTTTTCTTAGCAAACTGTTTCTTGATGAGCTTTTACAACAGGAGTGGATATAAAGCCACTGGACTACATCCCATCACTCTCTGAGAAGGTGCAGAATGACAAGTATTGTGATTCAAGGCTCAGGGTAAGGGAAGACTTCACAATCTCTTCCTCTCACTGTAACTCACAGCTTCACAGAGCTCCTCACTGACTATTGCTGATCCTGAACTCTGCAGGAGCTCTTAGTGCAGGCAAGCACTGGTGACTCCTGGATCCCTCCCCAGAAATCTCTTCACCTGGAAAAACCAGATCTTCAGATTAAAGAGAAATATTTAAAGAAACAGCAGGACTCAAGAGATAAAAAGCTGACCTTGCAAAGAGGAGACGAGGGGTCCTATTCACAGATGCATTTTAGGTACTAGAGCAGTCAGCCACAGGCAAGAACAAAGGCTAGTATAGAAAATCAAAACTTCCTTGCTGAGCTTGGATAATTTAAGTTTACTTGGATTTATAATTTTGATTTAAATTATGTATGGGTACTTAAGTTTTAAAAGCAGGTAGAGAGTGTTCAAATGGGCTGAACTACTCTAAGACATTCTTTCTTTCTTTTCACATATCACAGCAAATCATTTAATTGCCATGAAAGTCTAAGGGCAAAGACACTACCAAGAGTCAGTATATGAAGTTTTCAAAGATGACATAAAAACATCAAAACCACAAAATAAAGCATTTCTAATTTTTTTTTTCAATTCAAATCAGTTTCAGCAGTTGACAGTGGGATGTCATTGCTCTGCCATATTAGGACGCAGAGTATCATTCTCTATACTCAGTTCTTTACAGATCTAATCCAACAGCAAGATTTTCGTATGTATAAATACAACCTCTACAATCCCTTCCATCCATCTCTAAACATCAGGGTTAGTTCCTGCTGTTTTTTAGGCAAATCAGCTGCAAATACTGAACAGGCATGTTTGTTCAGGCTGTAGTCAGTGACCAATAGCTCACACTTAAGAGAAAATTGGTGCCAATGGAAGCAAGTTGGAAGCAGCCCTAAAAAGACCCACTAGAACTGTCAGCAAGTGAGGGATCTGATAGAGTCAAGGAGTACTACTGAGACTAATAATGACATTAATTTTTGCAAGATTTTCAAAGCATAGAGAAGATTCCTGGATCTGTGACAGAATGGAAGAGAAATAATCAAAGGACATGGTCAATGCAAGGAAAAATGAACTTCATTGTGAAATGGCATCTTAGCCCAGACAAACTGAATTTCTTGTAAACATATAAGGTTTATTAAATAGCCATCCCAACACCTTAATGGAAAAAGTGGTGTCCTTGTTTACTGAATCATAAAGAAATTTAAGCAACCTTGCATTTTTCAATTAAATATAACAATAATTTTGCAGGAAAAATTAAACTAACCAAAGGTGTGGTTTAATTTGTTATCAACTTTAACCTAGCAGAAAAAAAAAAAAAAAACCAAAATGCATTTTGGCAAGGAGAACAAACAAACTTCTTAAAGGAAGTTGCTTTTCAGGTTGTATATCCATGCATTAAGAATACAGTATCATTATGGCAGGGAAAGCAAAATTTCATTACTTTCATGAATTTGTGAAGCAGTTGATGTCTCTAGAACCATTTGTTTCTCTTTTGTGCCATTATCCATTGTTGCTCAGTTACTACTCTTTTTCATTACTTACTGATAGAGTGCTTAAAAAACCCCAAGGCAAACAAATTTCACTATGAATAAAGGAAAAATTTTTATAAGATATTAACTCCCCCTCTGCCCTCATCCTGCAGAAATATTATTTAAAGAAACCCAGAGCCAGGACTGGTGAGAAGCCTCCAGTCTAGAGTAGCTTTGTGATGGAGCCCCACCAGAGACATCACTCTCGCAAGTCAGGTCAGGAGTATGGTGGCATCTCCCCTTCCCTATCGCAGCATTACCCTCTCCAATCCATGGCCAAGCTAGGCAAGATCATCAGTTCATGTGGCTGGCTGCCCAAAACATCCAACAGCCTCAAAATCCCCCCTGGTGGAGGTCTTCAACCCAGCCAAAGGCTTTTTGCACTCCGCAAGGCCCAACAGCCACCTCTGTCCTGCCCCACCTCCTCCCGAGTGTGTCCCCCTGCAGAACACCCACTGGTGCCACCTCTCCTGCTCTCCTCATGCAGGCAAGCAGCGAAATGGGGAGGCTTGACTGTGGAACAATTGTTTATATCTTTGTGCTGGGAAATCTGGGAGTATTTATGGAAATTTGGATGTTGCTAAATAACAGATGCTTTTCTGAGAAGGAAAACTTCTTTTGTTTTGGGGAGAGGGAGGGTTGAAAGCATTATTTTTAAGGCAGTTTGGGAAATAGTTGAATGTTTGCTCCAGAATATAAAGGAACTTCACTGAAATAAAACAAACGTGCATTTCATGCAGTACATAGCATTGCTGGACTTGATGGTACCCCAATGAAATATGACAAAAACCAAGATCTCCTCCTTCACCACCAAAATATAAACAAAAAATAACTAAGTTTTATAAAAGTTTGGTCTGTGTCCTGTAGAGAAAGCTTGTTCCCTTTCATGCTAATGCTCTGCTAAGTGTGACAGAAGAAAGGGACACACATATAATAAGCAAAGAATTAAAACCACATTGAAATAAAAAAATTCACACTTAAAATCTAGATAATAAAAATGCAAAGTTCAAAATGGAAATCCCAGGTAATTCCTCCAGCTCAGCCGTATCAGCTTGTCTTCTGCATGATCAACACAGTCTCTCTCCAAGTTTGCTTTATAAACATGTATTCCACAGCTCTTATTTTGTCTTCTTTTTCATGGTGGAGGTTTCAGATGAATGTCTTCCTGTTAAATACTGTATTCCACCCCAGTATGATTAAGAAGACTGCATATTTTACTGATTTTACTGTAAAAGTCCTCTTTTTTTGGTATGATACTCCTAAAATCTGGCCCCCATGAAAAGATTCATATGCAATTTTTTTCATTTTTAACTTCAACTTCTAACTTAAAATGTTGCTTTTTCTTGCAAATACAATATATTTGACAAAATTATTTCTTGCAGGAAAGACTTCATACATCTTTTTTTTCCCCCAAAGCTTAACAATGCTGCAGGATGAGTTGCCACGGCAACAAAACAACATATCCGAAGTAAACATTACTAAAGCAATTAAGGTGACCTGTGACATTTTAAAGCCACTTTAGATGCCAAAGTCTCAATACTTACTTTTATCCAAAGGGCTTCTAGACATACCAGATAACCTTTGAATTAATGGTGAGATTCTCCCTCCACAGTGCAAGTGTTTGAGTAAAGCCAAAGATGTTTAAGTGGATGGTGTGATGTGGATCCACATATGAATCTGCTCTGAAGGACTACACCCTGATTTAGTGGGTGTTGAAGATTTAGAAGTAGTCAACTAATAAAACTATCAGCCTAGAATTTGGGAGACTCCAGTCTAAAAATTCAAGCCTGCTCTGTCACAGACTTCTAAAGTGACACAATCACATTTAGGACACATCTACACTGTGAAATGTTTCCGCTAATCATCATGGGCCCCAACCAGCTCACCTGTACTGCAGGACATAATGAGGGCTACCCTGTAGTGACTCCAGACTAAGCCTATTCACCTGCATCACCCCTGTGTGCAGAGATATACAGACAATCCCTGTCCAACACAAATGGAGCCATGAGTGGCATGCTTGGGTAACTCTTGCTCTGCACCAGCATCTCTACTGGTTCTTGCCTTTTTTCCACACTCCTCTTCTCACATGGCTGGAGCAGCCATCTCCAGATTGCTGAGCCATACGATCCTCATTCATTATACCTTTCCTGTTGCCATAAGTTAGGCTGGGTCAGCTTCTTTAGACCAAAGTTCTTCTCCCAGAGTTTGTTTACAGTCTGTGAATTTCTTCTCTCTTCCCTTCTGTTAAGCTTTCCTCTCTTCACAGCTACCGTGAGAGTAGATACACTACTGTATACAAAGGATCAGGCCTTATTGCCTGCATAAGCAGCTGTGTAAGGAAACAAGGGGATTTAGGACCCCAAGTGCAATACTGCACTATATTACACAGAGATTGCATCTTTCTTTTTCTCACTGTTTTCCTGTGAAATTTATTCTCTAGTGTTTTCAATCCAGCAGTTTTCACTAAGTACAGAGGCAGAGAAACAAAAAGGTATTCTTGCTGAGGTGGCTGAACTTACGAAAGAAAAAGCTTCTAAGTGAAATTTTTATTGAGAAAAAAAGGAAATATTTTATTGAAAGACGGGGGGATGGGATGAGGGGGTGAAGTGCAGGAAAGCCTTTCAGTAAGACATTCAAGCTCTCTGTAGATCCGGTTTGTAAAACTAGTTCAGCATAACCACCCCCGGCCAGGTGAAAAACACAGCCCACAACAGAGCAGCAGTGAGATGGCATGGCAGGACTGGGCTGCAGGTGAGAGCAGCCAGCACAGGCACATCAGTCCTCCCATTGCTTCAAGGGTAAAAATCAGGTGACAAGAGGAACCAAACCATACCAGATACCAGCTTTCCTACAAAGTTTCTCCATGAGCGGATGAACTTCAGGGCTTGTGGCTGGGACCTGCACAAGACCACACAGCAAAAATAGGAATTAAAGGGAATCAGAAAAAAAGAAAAGCCCATGCAATCAATGCCCTTTTCAGACCCAAAAAACCCCAACCAACTGGACTTCTACGCTGCTCTCCCAACACAACACATAAGCAGCCTCTGTCAAACCAACTCTGTCATGCCTTTTCTTCCTCTGATTTTTTTTTATTTCTTTTTTTACAAATCATGGTGATCATCACACAGTCTATTTAATCTTGTACCGCAATCATCATGTCATTGCCACTCATTCTGTCAGTGCAGGACATAACCCATGACAAGAGGCTAAATTACTTTTTGTAGTGACTGTAGAAGAAACACAATGAGGGAGAAATTCTGCCCAGCATTGCCATCTGTAAAAGTCACAGAGCAGTTTTTAAAACAAAATACGAATTCAAGAGATTTCTCAGCTACATTTCTCAATGTTTCCACAGAGTTGGAGCCACATAAAGGTGCAGGCCTTCATCTGGTAGAGGTGATGACTTTATAAGGTAAAGAATTGGGAAAATAGTATATAGATGCATCTGTGGAAATAAAGGAGAGACACACAAAAACAATAGCATAGACTCCCCCATTCATCCTAAAAAGTCCGAAGCACTAATGCCTCTAAATTTAAGCTTGGTCAGAATCTAAAATACATCATGTTGATTTTCTACTTCAGCTAGAAATTAGCAACTTTTAGGTAAAAAAAGACACACACCAAGCTACTTGAACTGCATTGAGATGGCCAAAGAGCTGTTTTCAGGAATGATTCACATTACAGTGGGATAATAAGTACAGCTCATGGGATTTACAGTTGCTCTGTCTCTTCAGTTCTTTCTGGCTCACAAACTTGAGTTGAAACCTTCAGTACAATGAGAGTGCTTGAAATATCTGATGGTTGTAGGAAAATAAAAGGTACTCAACTCTTGCAGCCATACTGGTTTCTGCTAATACGTCTTCACCTCAGAAAATGTCCACTGATTTTAGTAAACATCTAGATTACTGAAATAAAAATAATCTTAAATTAAAACACAATAGGTATATTAAGAAATCTGTCTTAGTAGCAACAAATTAGGAACACCAAACCCTGCCAGCTCTTACATATGCACTTCATTGTAAACTCATCAATAATCCCAAATTAAGCACATGTAGAAGTGTTGAAAAGATTGGGGCCATCAGAAAGTCATCCTCCAAGTATTGACAACCTAAGTAATGTGCTAGCTTCAGCTACTCAGAGCTGTAAGACAGACCTCAGGCATGAGGCAACTGCAACATCAGACCCCCATTTACGACTGGATACTGACACACTTACAGCTAAAATGTAAGTCTACCAAGTGGTGCCCTTGACACTTACTCTGCAAGCATGCAAGTTTATGCATAGCTTCAAGGTTTCAAATTATCTTGACTCTATTAAAGCAACCCACAGACTCAGATTTTACACCAGACATGGTGAACAAGTGAACATAGTGAACAAGTACTGCATATAGAATAAAGTACTTTCCAACTGGGGAGCTATAGGGCCTAGTTTCAGAATGTTTTCCATGTAAATACACAGCATTAGTACAAATCACCTTTTTTAATACAGATCATTTGCAGCAAGCAAAGATGTATTGAGTTTAATAGCATGATAGTAGTTTAAATGCAGAACAATGAATGGTTCCCACCTCTAAAAGCTTATGGTGTAGATGAGACCAGAAGCAAGTAAAAACCAAGAATAGCTTACAGTGGGAGGAGGAAACAGTAAGATTCATTGAATTCAGAAAGAGATATCATGTGTAGATTAAGATATCTAATGAAAAGGTAATCGGATTAGTCAGAAAAAGATTTGGATTTAAGATGACATATAATTGCCCTTTTGCTATAAACCTGTCACATATACACCAGTCTGAAAATAGGAATCTCTTAATTGTGTTGAGCTTAAAAATAAGCGTTAAAAAATTAAGAGGAGACATTTTGAGATGTTTTTAATTTTAAAATGAGTATGAAGCAATAGCAGACTAGTTTCATATTCTAAAAGTATTTAATTTATTAGTTTTCTTCCCTTAAGTCCACATAAACAATCAAATATTTGTATGAAGGGTCATGTTTTTATTTAGTACATTGCCATGGGGCTGGTGACATGTGTATCTACTTAGGCCAAGATGACATTTTGTATTGTTACGGGATGAGAAAAACTAAACAGACACCCCTTAGATCTTTGTCCCCTACTGTGAGAGAAAAATCCTATAAGAGCAATCAAAACACAATGCGGACTTAAAATAGCAAATTAATACTCAAAACTACCCAACACATTCATCTTCAAAATGATCACTGAATGCACAGCCTGTCTCTCCCCACAGAGACAGAGGATTGGGGGCTGCTGATGATGGAGGGCTTGGGAACATGAATCGAGAGCAAATTTGTCAAGGAAGTGAGCAAGGATAGGCTGCCCAGTCATAGAGCTGAGCTCTTCTTTTTCTGCCTAATTCTGTGCTTGTATGAGAATATTTCCAAGGAAACTCTACCTATAGAATTAGGATCATGAGAAGAAACATTCTTGATATTGCATAAGAACGGCAATTTTTCAAGTTGATAGGAACACAGAACAGCTTAAATGAGTCTTCATCTGAAGACGTCCATCCCATGGGAAATGCCATGATACATGTTGGTCACATTTTGCAATGCATTCCCCAAAGAGGATGAGATTTTTCAAGAACATTTATGACTCAGCTGTTGTCACTGTGACACTGGAAAACTCATGATTCCTCATCATATTGACAGTTTAGTTCTTATCAAGGAGAGAGGATTTCAAATGTCTTCACTACTGTATCAGAAAATAAAAACAGACAGGTATCCAAGGATCACAACAGCAGACTTTAAATAAACAATCCCAGTCCACCCACTATGTGACTGATAGTGAATTTTCCTCTCTTTTTAATCAATGCTGCCACAGTAGCATTATTATACAAAAATTACAACTGTACACCCCACAGAAGAATAAAATTGTGAGGAAAATGAATCTCCAACCATAGGATAAGAGCGCATTTCCAAGACTAAAGAGCCGAGGTATGTAACAAGAGAACCAAAGCACAGAATAAATATAACAGAGTAATCAGGCAGAAGTGTTTTTAAAGCAGGGTGAAATTTTTACTTTACTTAGACCCTCCTAGGTGATGCCACTTAGTGTGTAACAGCTGGGTGTAACCTTCAAGGCAGCTCTGCTCTCTGAACCCTGTGGCCTAATATGTTACACCAAGGCAGGGGAAAGGATAACACCACAGGACCCATAGTGCTCTCCTGGGAACCAGCTGCGAAAGAGAATGGCAGCATACAAATCAACGATGCAACATGGACTCCAGGAGAGAGATTCACTTCAAGCACCATTCAGCCTCTCACTGAGGAACCTTGCTTATTATTATACATTCAAGGTAATGGAAGAGCAGCCGGCTAACAGATTTGCTCGTCTTTGAGGCATAAAGGGCAAAATATGCTTGAAATGTAAGGAAATGCAGAAAATGCAGGCTGACCCTTTGGCAGAGCTAAGATGGGTGTGTAGTTCTTTTTGACTGTGTGAGAGCTAAACACATGGCAGTGACAGGCAGAGCACTGCTAAGTCACAAGGAGCCTTGTGGCCTTTGAGCACATGCTTGCCATGTGGAGGTCATTCAGTGATTCTCACCAGCAAGAAGGTCAGAGTGAAGGGCAAGGGGACAATAACAGATTTCAGAAAAAAAAAGGTGAAAGCTACATACTTTTTCCCCCTAAAACTGGTGCTGCAGTAACAATCAACTCACCCGTTTTACAGACAGACAAGCACCCTTCACACGTATCTGTCAGACAGAGTCTTCTCTATGTCTCACAGCCCTACCTACATATGTCTAAAGCCTAAGTCAGGTTTAGGCTTCTCTTTACATCACATCTCAAAGCCATCATGTTCCTGTTCTGAAAAAATAATAAACCCCACAACAAGGAGCCACCCACCCTGTGACCCTTCATGGTTTTCCTAAGACTCCAAAGTTACTTTCCATCTTACTAAAACCTAGTGGCATGCACAAATTCATCCCACCCTTTAGCCCAAGGACTCTCTCTGTAATCAAAACCATCTGGTTTTAAAGCATTTCGGCTGCTACTTTGTACTAAACAGGTTTGGTAAAGCCATAAGTTCTATTAAAAACACCCGTACCAGCTTGCATGCATTTCTGTTTAAAGCATTTAACTTGAGGTTTTATTTTTGCTCCTAACTTGTATCATACACTTTTGTCTAGAAACATCTCTTCTTGCTTCCCCCTTAACCCTAAATCTCCACTCCTGCTTCCCTAACCCCCACTAATCTCACAAGTACCCACTTTTTAGGTCCTTGAAATGAAACTAATCCACCTTGCCACAACCTCCAGCTTGGATGTAACTCAAGCAATCAACAGTATGTTTAACATCCTTACAGCCCATGGAGACAGAGAGAACAGACAGTGTCCCCACATAAACCCAGCCAAGTCGTTGCCAAATAAGGTGGTGTGTTATGCTAAAGGCATAATGGACCTTTCTCCCACTTTGGAGCCCAACAGCCCAAGTCACCACTGAAGTCCCACCTGAAGGAATTAGGCAGTTCCCAGCACGTCCCTCCAGATATGCCTGCTCCATATGTGGACTGTTTCAGCCCTATGGAAATAAAACTGCTGACTCCAGTGGAGAAGGGATATAGTCTTTTTTACTAGGGGAAAAAGATCCTTAGAAATTCTTAGTAGATATATCACTGTAAATGGAGGGTGAAAGGGGATCAAAGTATTTACTGAATGTATCTGTCACGAGATGTACAGAAGAGAGCACAACAGGAAGCAAATAACTCATGGAGTTGCTGGCAGTGTCTGCAATGGCCCTCAGCACAGAAATTACTTAGAGAGAGTGAAAAAAAATCTGTAAGAGGCTAGAAGAGAAATACTGTGCATTAGTGCATGGGTGGCAAATGCAAAGATGAAGAGGCTCATTCTCTTACTACCCAGCTTTGTCAAATTGTTCTACCATGATCTGGCAACCTGCTCTTGTCTCTGGATAATTGCTGGAGCCAAGGATCCTCCAGAGTTTATACTGAGGCTGCTGTATACAAATGCTTTTCTACTAAAACCCATATAAACAAGCCATCTACTAACACACTCTCCCAATAATTCTACACTGTCAAAGGGCATGTGATCTCTGAAAAGTTACTTATATTCAGAAGCAGTCAGTGTCGCTTTACCTATCCCCTTTCCACTTCATTTTGTGACCTGAAATCGGTTTCACCTACTCCAGGGCAAGTTAGAGCTGACTCAAGCCCAGAGACTTTTGTTCACACATGGTACAGTGGCAATTCTCACCACGGGGAGAAGATATCTACAGACACCTGAAATCTAACAGAGCAAGAGCAGCACTTTTTAAGATCATAATATCTGATCTTTCTGCTTTGTAAGAATACTACTACAGTCATGTAGCTGTTCTACATCATTTATTGATTCTGTTAAGAAATGTAGATTTGTAGCCACATCCTCATCAGACAGTAGCAATATAAGCAATTATGCCTGATGATGAAAAATAAAGAAGATAAGTATAGCAGTGTTTCTCTAAATGCAAATCCAATTGGGACAGAACAGAAATACATCAGAGAGGGAAAATCCATTTGTATCTTAAGGTCAAAATATTTTCTAAGGTGTTGATACCAAATGTTGATATAGTCAGAAGGCCCTGAATCAAAGGCAAATATTAAAGGATTCTTCTGTCAACTCTCCTGTTTAATGCATCAATCAGCAATCAAAGTTTTGCGAGTCCTCAAACATTGCTTGCAGTCTCAGGGATACCAGGAGTGGTATTCACTGAGCCTTTCTTCAGAAGCTCAAAAAGGCAAAAATAATGTCCTGATCTGATTTGTGAAGAGCAAATACTGTCTGCCATGTGCAGATCAGTCAGAAGATGCCACACAACTTCAATATTGAAATGCCTTTTGTACTCGGCTCATATCATGCTTTTCAAGATTATACTCTTTCTGTGAACTTCAACAACCTTTAAGCTAAAACTGAGCCATATCAGCTCATACCAGCTGTCTTCTTAAGATACTTATTTAACTCCAGCAATAAATATTTCAGTACTAGAGGGCTTCTATTGCTTCAGTAATAGAGGGCTATATTAAAAGCTAGTAATTATTTATAGCACAGCAGATCTATAATGACTAAGAAAACAGTCTCAAAAGGGATGTCACGAGATAACCAAGTTTACCTTCTGTCCCTGAGAGCCTCTAGCTGTTTTTTCTTACTGACGTTTGTCTAAACTAATCTTGCTTCAGACTTCAGTCCAGTGCTCCCGGGCCAATTAATTCTAGTACTTCACTGTCCTTTCTGCTAGAATTTTTTTATAATATCTATCTACCCTACACCTTTGTTGCTGCAGTTTTAAAACTTTTGAAGATCACTCTTATTCACCAGAGACCTGGAGAAAAAGGTACCCTTTTCTGTTTTGCACTAGTCACTTAAACAATTGAAAACTTTAATCCTAGCTCCTCTCAGTCTCCATTTCCTTAAGCTAAGTAACCCCAGTGTTTGAACTTCTGTTTTAGTTCCTGTATTATAGTATTTTTTTGGTTCAATCATTTTTTAATTTTTTTTTTTCCTCAATCCCTGTCATTTTTGTTTAGTTGAAATGCCACAAACCAGACACTGTACTCCAGCTGAATAATAACCATTTTGGAACAGAGTGGCAACTTTCTTCACACATCTTGCAGGCAAAAACTAGTTTAAAAATCAAAGTACAAAGTCCATCTTTTTTGAAAAAACATGGGAATCACAACTTTCTATTCAAATTGTGACACAAAACAATCCTTAGATACTCTTCATCAAGAACTCTTGTTCTTTTCCTGTTTGTGTAGCTCTTGCTTGACTATACTACCACAGACTTATAACAGCAACTACTACCAT
>WEIV01014149.1:88095-126345 GCA_013390005.1 Calyptomena viridis | reverse complement strand
ATCTCTTGATTGTTTTCATCAAACCAGTCTTTATTTTTCTTGAGAGAGAACCCTAAGGATTCTTCAGAAGACAAGAGGATGCTATTTTTAATATGTTGCCAAAGTGCTTCAGGAGAGGAATCTGTGGGATGGGCATCAAGTCTGGTTTGAAGATTTGCCTGAAACCTAGCTCTCACTGTGGCTGTTTGAAGACTATTGACTTGGAGCCTCTTCCTTGGGATACCACCCCTCTTAACATAAGAAGATGTATACTGTTTTTAAACCTCTTTCTGCTGCTTCCTACACCATTACCATTCAGGAAAGCTAAAGAGACTGCAAAGAACAGCCTGCAAATTCACTGCACTTGTACTTGAAAGATAGGAGATAGGGACCCAGCAAGTTTCTCGGGGGCTCCAGAGGAAAGAAAGGAAGCAAGTGGGACAAACAGATGCAATCATACCACATGCAGTGATGTCTGCACATGTTTTGCTGCCTTTCCAGACAGGGACCCTACAGACCAGGCACAGTATTTCCAGGAAAAGCGAGTCCATGGTGAATCAGTGCTTCAGCCTCCTGACAAACATCCAAGAGACTGCCCAACCTCCACTTCTTCCGCCCCACCAAAAATGGGGCAGGATCAACCTTTTGAGCAATGTGTGTGGGGAAAGCAGGCAAAATCCAGACCCAAATTGGGTGCTTTTACAAAGTCAGTGAACACTCATATAGCCCTAAAAATCAGTGTCCTCAAAATGTCTACCTCAACTGCTTAGGACATAAACTCTGTAAGTCCTGCTAATTCAAAATACCTTGCTGAATCCCATCCTAAGGACACTGGAGGGAAGAGACAAAAAGCAGCCTTCTGTATGATTCCCTTTTGAAGTTGCTGCATTATTTCTGGCCTGTACATTAAAACAGATGTCTCATTGATTTCCCAGTCACAAAGAAATCATTCTTTTCTTGTCTTGTGACGGATGTTTCTTCAGATGAACAGCTTCAACTTCAGACATGATTTTTACCTCATGAAATAACTTTTCCCAAACTGATTTAAAAGTATCTATTAGCAAACTAAAGCCAGTCTTACTGTATTTCTCAAGCACAGGGTGAGGAGAAATGCTCTCTTTTCAAAACTGTGCAAAATACCAACATCATTTGGCATTTTTGTCCCTTGAAGCACTGATCATGATGGAACACAACAGGTGCCTAATTAAGGAACATTTACTTTTTTTTTTTTTTAATCTCATTATCAGCCCTGAAAGAGTACGCCCCAGACACATCCATGTTTCACTTCAATCACCTCTCCTTCATTAACGAGGGGAAGTTTAATGCACTTTAAACTTTCTCAAACTATTTTTATGGGGTTTGCTCATTCTTTAATCCCTGGAAAAACATTAAAGGGAGGGAAAAGGCAGAAGTATATAAATAACATTTTCTACTTTGAAAGTAAAATGCTCTGCACTGAGATAAATGAAAACTGGAGAAATAAGTTTGTAATTTACTGAAATGCAAGAAGGGAAATAGTTTATATACTATTTTTGGGTTTTGGTTTAGAGAGAACACGATAATAGAAAGACTGGCTTGGTCTTTTCCACTTAATCCTTGGCCACAAAAATCCTTTGTCTCACTTGAACACACTATGAAAGGGGAATAAACCTCTCCCACGAGCTACTTAGTTAAAGAGAGTCTGATGGTGGGGAAACACTGGATTAAAATTTTAACATGGCTCTTGATTTAGCCAGGAGATTTATAGTGCCATTCCCTCCGGTAGGTCTTCTTTCTCAAAAGGTTACATCAACAGTAAAGAAAAGAGAAGCTAATACATCTTACAATTACTATAGCATGAATAGCTGCATGCATCAATTAACTTTACAGGCTGCTTCCACCCAACCAGAGCACACCTGAGCATCTGTTTCTTAAGAATATGGTTGCAGTAGCAGCTGTTTTCCTGTCAGGCAGTATTTTAAAGTGTCTCATGCAGAAAACCAAAAATACACTCACACAGTCACTTTGTTAAATCAGCAACAAGTGTGTAAACATCTTTCTCATTAGAAATTTAATTTTGTAGAAGATTCAGGTTTATGACTTAAGAACAAGGGCATATATAAGCATAGGAAATGCCAAAACTTAAATTGCCACAAGGCGCTCTTGCATGGATTGCTCATCTTCATCATAGCTCTAATGCCTGCTTCTGTTTCTAAGATAACACAGTGAAATACAAAACAAAGTGGTCTTGTGGACTGGGATTTCACATGGTGAACTCTGGAGTTTTGGCTCATCTGTGCCACTCTGCGTGTGTACTGGTGATCACTCTGTTTACATGCCTGTGTAAACAGACCTGCAAAATAAGGACATTATCAAACAGAACAAAAGAATAATTCAAAGGTCAGAACCACAAGTTTTCTGGCTCTGGAAATTTGAAATACCAGAACACATAAAAAAA
The DNA here is from genome assembly GCA_013390005.1 of Calyptomena viridis. Classification (NCBI taxonomy): domain Eukaryota; kingdom Metazoa; phylum Chordata; class Aves; order Passeriformes; family Eurylaimidae; genus Calyptomena; species Calyptomena viridis. The sequence continues at coordinate 123,929 of WEIV01014149.1, read as the reverse complement.
ATTTCTCTAGAAAAAAAATATTAATCACCTCAAGCATTCTTTAAAACTTGCTCTTTGTTGCAAAAATTCTTTTCAAATAGAAATAGTTTTAAAAAAGAAAATGTTGGTCACATAGAAAAAGAGGCATTTTATTCTGTGACAAATCTTTTATCAGAAAGGGGCATTGCATACCTCCTCCTGTTTTGCTCTGTTTTATCAAAAGGCTTCATGGCTTCTGGTGAAGTAAAAAAGCCCTATGCCTGCTTTTTATATAGAATGACAGAATATTCTGAGTTGGAAGAGACCCACAAGGATCATCAAATCAAAGTGTGGCACTCCAGCTCACATATGGATGTAACTATGGGATACTTTCAGCCACAGATCATGATAACAGGGCCTCAGACAGATATGGCATGTAACACACACATATGTCCATGATTGCTTATGGGTAAAGGCATGCATGAAATACCAAAAGACTTGGAGTTCCAGCAACACGGGCTGCATTATGCTTCAATCCACCCCAGCACACCAGCTATTTTAGGCACTGCAGGAGCATAGGTTATGTTCACATACAAAAACAAACATGTGGGGTGACATCCTCTCCATATGAAAAGAGGAGTCTCTAATCTCTGTGGGTGTCAGTTTAGCATAATCCCCATAGAAAAGTTTAGCTTGCTTTAAAATACACAGATGTTGTATTTAAGAAGGGCCCATTCATTTCAGGCGCAAAATACATAAACATGCTTTGAGTAATAAAGTAAAAAAGGTACTTTTTGCTGATGTGTTGTGGTTTAGGATTTCTGAGGAGGTGAAGTATGAAGCTCAGTTGTTGTTTTCATTTTCTGAGAGGGTTTTCTTATTATTAAGTTTTAATTTAGCTTGGCTCAATCTCTTTTTTGCAGATATGTAAATACAGGGAATCCAGTGCCAATTGCTAGAGCAATAATTCTAGTCAAAATGAAACACAGAGCTTTAGGCTATAAATGTAAGACAAAAGTCAGAGGATTTAAATGAAATCTGACATGGCAACTCATTAAATTCAAGAGTATCCATGATATTTTATTAAACATTGGTTAAGCGCATCTTTAAACAAGATGAATGTAAGTTCAGGAAATGAAACAGTCATTGCCTAAATATTTAACATGCTTGAGACAAAGGAAACACACCACTGTGTCAGAGGAATCACCCCAGCTAGTCCACAGCCTTATCTCCAAGACCTGATCATTTGAGCATCTCCTTTCTGGAACAAACTGGTTTTGAGATTGGCCAACTGAACTGAACACAGTATTTCTGATGAGGCCACATCACTGGGAAGGTATTAGAACATTTAATTGATTGCCATCCTATTTCTTAGGCATTTGACTAATAAGTTTGATTTCGAGTTCTTTTTTTAATATGCTGAATGCAAAGCTTTCACAACAGCACCTAAATACTGATTTTCAGGATATAAAAAATGCAATACTGGGTCAGAGTCAAAAGCTCAGGCTACAGCCCTGTTTCCAACCATGTCTAGGAAATTCAGCGAAAGACACACAAGATCTACATCAAGTAACTAAGATGATCTTCACTCCTCCTATTCTGGAGATCTTCCTTATCCCTGCTAGTTGACTTTAGTTTAAGATCTTTTTCTGTTGTGATGGGGTTAATTCAGAGTTCCTGATGTTTCTTCCAAAAGCATATTACTTTATAGCTTTCCTTGAATTTTAGCTGTCATGCACTCAAGTCAGTCTGTCTGATGTTCTCTGCGTCACATTAATTGAAATAATTTCATGTTATTACATGGTGATTTTTTGTCTCTTATTGTGTATCATTAGCAAATAAAGTAACTGTTATCCCAGGATATGAATTCAGCTCCCTTTTCTGTAAATATTTTGCTATAATATTCTTAGAGATTTGTAAGGTGGGATAGGGTATTTCTCAAAACTCTTTGTTTCTTACATCATGACTGTCTAAACCTTCCGTGCAGACTTTTTACCAAGATAACCAACTAAATTAAATGTATCAACCAATTTTCCTTTATCTATTAGTTTATTTTATTATGACCCAATTTAAGTTCCTTTATAGACTGCAAAAGATATGCCAGCTACATTCAGGTTTATCATGATAGTCTTAATATTTTATTTCATTTTCAATGTTCTTTATTAAGCAAGAAGAATCATTCAATGCAGATGTTGCCGCTCTACAATTACTCATATTGCCTTTTGCCCTTTTAAAAGACATGGATCCAACACAGTAAATAAATTAAAGCAGGTTAATTAAAGCGATAAGTATTCTAAAGGAATGAGATCTTTAGATACTTAGCTACTGCCTTAAGCATGTAATGTTAAGAAAAGTCTCTTTTCCTGTGTATGTGTAAATAATTAGAACACAGATGAGGTTATAACAGAGGTTTTACAAAAATAAGTAGTTCCATTCCTGGCATTTTGAATACTGACATAATGTATGCTGATCTGTTCTACAAGAAACCCTACTGTTCATCTCACTGCTCAGACATGCATACATTGAACGGCAATTCAAAACAGATTTGCCCAGTACACCAAATCAAGCCCTCAATCCCCAAAGAATTAAAAGTGGCTAAGAACAGGAAAACTTAAGTAGCTGAAAAAATATATCTGAGTGTGGTCATTCTTCCTGATCTCTTCTACTTTAACAGGCTACAAGAAACATGGCTTGTTTTACCATATATCTTGGGCCATGGCCATGCTTTCCTATTGTCAGAATATATTCCTCTGTGAGCTGTCTCCAATGTGTGTGCTTCTCGGAGGATTCAAGACTGCTACAGAGATTACTTTTATCAATGTTATCACAGGCAGTGTATTAAAATCATAAAGTTTCCTCTGTGATGTTTTAAAGAAAAAAAAAAGGGAAGAAATAATTTAAGAAAGCTTACCAGCTGAGAGGAAGATCAAGTCACAAAAAGCTTATGTTAGAACCACAGATGTTTTCCTCTGTCAAATTTAAAGGACGAGTTTCCAAAAAGTATTCCTTGGGAGCAGTATGACAGCCATTAGCCATGGCTGCCATACAGATGAAGCAACGTGCCTCATTTCATGAGAAAAATCAGTAGTGACCATTTAACTAGAAATGGGAAGACTGCTTTTGTGTGGCTTCTCTGCATTTTTCTGTGTCTGGTTCTGTTAGTTGTCCATATATACAGAGCAGCCACAGGGCACAGTAACTACTGAAAAGCCAATGTCTTGGTTGCTCATACTTCACTTGCCTTGGATCATCATGAGTATGTCTGAGCTGACACTTGTCTGCCCCTCCATGCAGCATGTACTCCACCTTTTTTGTGGCTTGGGACACCTGACACATAACCCAGCATATCACATAACTCTGCATGCTCTGATCACCTTACAAAATACTGCCACAGATGCTACTCTCCCATGTGTGATAACACCATCCCACCACACCTAATCCTCTACACAAGAGCTCACCACCTAGGCCATAGCATTGTCCAAAGAAAAAGCCTAATTCCTCTTCACTTTATGTAGAAGTATGAATGGCACCAGCATTTTCACAAAGCCTCTCAAAGCTCATAGACCCAAGACTCAGTTATTGATGAGCCACTTCAGCAGCAATACACAGAGATCAGCAGACAGTTTTGCAAGACCAAAAGCAAGAAACACAGCCCCACTTTGGGGTGAAAAATGCCTTCTTCAAGTTCGAGATATTTCTGAGAGTCCGGCATTCATACTGTTACCCAACATCCTCCTCAGGGCAATAGGAAATCTCAGCACCATCCAGGAAAAACAAAACCCTTGTTAATCTAAGGAGGATGGTGTGAATGACTACAGCACGAGTGATACGAAACATAATCCAAGGGACAGGAGAGGGAGTCAGAGTAAGAAGAACTTCTGAGCCTGAGTACTTTTTCAGACAGTAGTGGCAAAACAGTCACATGACTGTGGGAGTTTCTTTCGCAGGACATGCCATGATGGAATGAGTCCAATACCCAGGAGCTCTTTGATCTGAGCTGTGAAAATAATTTATTTATGGGGTTAGACGGTATCTTTGGGAGTTCTAGTAGTATTGTCTTTAAATTTCCTTTAACCGTGCATAACAGATGGGCAACAGGTTAGTTTTATTTACAGACAGTCCTCATTCAGAGGACAACAGAAGTGGAAGGGGAACAGCCTGTTTAGCTTTGATGTGAAGGACTTCTCTTGGAAAAAGTTTTACTGAGAGGTTTGGGGAACTTTTTATTTTAATTGTTTTGTATTATCAGTTGAACTTAAACAGCTACCACACAGCTCCATTGTTCTCCTCTGGAAAATCTTCATCAAAGTTTAAACATTAATTGAAAAGGAAATAAAACTAAAATTACCTCTAAAATACAGAGAGTTATGCCTTGGCAACTCTATCCTTTTGACCCTGCTATCACTTTGATGATGAATTCAGCCTATTGTGTTGTGTAGTAAAGTGGTGGATTGCACTGCTATAGCACAGGCTGCCAGGTGGTATGATTGCTGGTTTGTAGATGCCTCTACCTCCAAAGCCTCTGAGTGTGTGTAGACAATGTCATACGTTGGTTTAAACCAAACTACTGAATACCAACATCCACGCAACAACTCCCATTCATCAGGCAGAAGTCTGGAAGTAACTTGGGCCTTGTACCATTTTATGAAGATCAGTAGCCTCAAATTTTTGTAGATCAATGAGAGGAAATAGCGATAATATTTTTCCTTAAGAATAATTGGCTGGGATTTACCATTAGCTGATCAAAATCAATTAATACTAATAAACCACTGTTAACACTCGCAATCCACTCATCTCATTTGTCTTGGCCAGACAAGTAGTATTCAAAAGATATTCTTCCAACCTCAATAAAGAATCAAAAATCCTCAAATCCAATAGGCTTTGTGTCAAGTTGTTGCACAGAAATCTCTATCAACATCTTCAGCTGCACTCACAAACAAAGAGTTTGGACCGGAGAAGAAATTATTTAATCTGTCTTCCTCTGGCACACCACCAGACCTGTACAGTGTATGGCAAAGTTTTGGTGGCTAAGGCCAAGCCCATCAGTGACAGTGGTAGTGCCTCTGGGGTAAAGTAGTTCAGAAGGGGAAAAAGCTACTTTATAACTTGCACGAGAGCAAATTGAACATAGAGAAAGGAGCACGAATATATATGTGAGACCAACAACTCTGTAGACACCAAGGTTAGTGAAGAAGGATGGGGGAAAGGTGCTCCAGGTGCTGGAGCAGATTCCCCTACAGCCCATGGTGAAGACCATGGTGAGGCATGCTGTGCCCCTGCAGCCCAAGGTGAAAACCGTGATGAGGCAGGATGTGCCTCTGCAGCCACAGAGGTTCACAATGGAGCAGAGATCTACCTGCAGATCCTGGAGGACCCCATACTGGAGCAAATGGATGCCAGAAGGGGGCTCTGGTCTCATGGGAAGCTGAGGCCGGAGAAGGTTTCCTGGTAAGACTTGTGACCCCACAGGTGACCTGTGCTGGAGCAATTTGTGAAGAACTGCAGCCCATGCAAGGACACATTGGAGAAGCTGAAGTTGAATACTGTCTCCGCATGGGAAGGAGCCCATGCTGGAGCAGGGGAAGAGGTGGAAGGAGCAGCAGAGACAATGTGTGACAAACTGACTGCAACTCCCATTCCCCAATCCCTCTGTGCTGCTGGGAGGATGAAGATAGAGAATTCATGAGTAAAGTTAAGCCTGGGAAGAAGGGAGAGGTGGGGAAAGGTGTTTTAAGGTTTGGGTTTGTTTCTCATTACCCTACTCTGATTTGACTGTTAATAAATAATTCCTCCCAGTTGAGTCTGTTTTGCCCATGGCAGTTCATGGTGAGTGAACTCTCCTTGCCCTTATCTTGACCCACAAGCCTTTTGTTATATTTTCTCTCACCTGTCCGGCTGAGTAGGGGAGTAATAAAGTGGCTTTGGTGGCATAGAGTGACCATCAGGGTCAACCCACCACAACACTACAATCATGGTTTCATGTACAAAGGAAACCTCAGGTTCTGTGACTTAGGAAACTCAGAACAAACTCCCAGCTCTGCCATTGCTCTGTGCTGGGATCTTACTAATGTCATGTCAATGGTTTGTCATTCTCATCATCTCTGCTTTAGCTTGATGTTTTGCACTACACCCACACTGAATGATGTAGCCAGTAAAACTAATAAAATTCTGTCTAAATCTAAATCTAGCAGTAGGCTGCAATTATCAGTGGAAAAGATTCTTTTCTAGTGATATAATTTCAGTGTCATTAGAGCTGCCTAAAAAAAACCCTTCATTGTTTCATTGCATAAACATCCTTCTTGGTCATGTCTGCCTTGATGAATTTTGTCTATGGCATCAGAGGATGGAAGATGGCAGAGGTAGCCAAAGTGCGTCAGCTCTGCAAACCCACTGTTTCCTGCTTCAACAGCTTAACCAAACTGTGTCTGCAGGTCATTGCTGAGGAGCCAGCTCTTTCCCAGAAGGAAAATAGAAAACGTACTGTATCATTGTGGGGCAGCTCCAGCTTGCTAAATAGAGCCATATACTATCACTCTATAAGCAAAACCTGCTGCTGAGAGGAAGGAAAGGTTATGTTTGGTTTTGAGGTTTTAAAGCATTTTTTCTTTTTTTTTTTCTCTTAACCCAAAGGGATCAAAACCAGAAGTTCCTTCCTGTCTGAAAGAGTTAGGAATAGGACATTTGTGGCCTGATTCTCTTCTCAGCTTGAGTTAGGTCAGATATACCTCCAGTGAGCTGACAGAGCTAGTTCAGAGTAAAGCCAGGGCAAGGGAGACAAGAATCTGTGCCATGCTAATGAAGTCATAACAGCAGCAGCCATCCAGAGCAGAGTCAGCATTTTAAAACCAAAATTATGTTGATCTTTCAGCTGGAACACACAAGATTTTGAAGCTTATTCAAGTACTCTGCACCAAAACATTCTATTTCTTTCCAGAATTGTCTTATTGCAGTCAATATTATAGGTCTGTAGCCTGCTAAGGCCAAGAAAAATGGTAACTATTTACTCTCTATTCTCTGCTTGCCAGTTTTTGACCCAGCTATAAAAAACCACTAAACAGAATAAGGAACAGCAATAGGTAAGGAGCCCTTGTAAGTGCCACAAAGTGTGACACACTCCAGAGTGTCCTGGGACTTGGTGACAAGAGGGACTGTTGTGATCAAAGCCTATGGCATACAGACCACAGAAGTCATTCAGCAATTCCTGCAGTCAGACTGTAACTTGGAAGGTCTAGATTAGAAGGGTTTGGACACCGGAAATTATTTTGAATATTTGCATCAAGCAAGGAAAAGAACTACCATCATGTGCCTCAGTTCTTTTTAAATCTGGTTATCTTCACAGAGTCTAGGACAAAAAGCATCTCAGACAATTCTGTCTGTGATAAATAAACCTCCTTTCTTTGAAGAAAGACAGGTGTATCCTCTGTGTTTGGTGTCTGTAAGTATTTGAGACCCACAAAATCACCGCTTCTGGTCCTAGATAATCCAGTACAGGTAGACTTTGCTACGGGGCATATGCACATATTCAGTATACAGTCCTCCTTGTCTGCTCAGTCTTTGTTTTGGCCTTTGAACCTCACTTGTAATTCCCTACTTAGCTCTTGACCTTTCTTCACAGGATTGTGATTTGAACTTTACTAATTTTCTTTCTCGTAATCCTAACCTGCTTGTCTTACATTGCTTAAACTTTATCTCATCTACTATCCTGAAATCTGCTCTGCAGTATACAGTCCTTTATCTTGTGTTTAAGCCCCTAAGGACCATCTTGACTAGACCTTCTGGTGAAGTGCAGCCTATTTCCCAGATTCTAACTGACTGCAGTACCTTTATCCTATCTCTAAACATGATTCCAGTTTGTCTATCCTCAGGGGGACTGATTACCCATACCCTGCTATGTGTGTTTTACCTCTCAGGCAGTGAATACGGCAGAGTAGCTCCCGAACCATCTGTGGTTACCAATATCCAGCCTACATTCATTGCCAAGCCAACCCATCTCTTCTACATCAGAAATGCTTCCCATTTCAGAGATTTTTTGGGCTGAAATTTTTTGCACTTCTTTTTACATTCTGTACATAAGCATTTGTATGTAAATTCAAATAGAGGCCCTGAATTATCAGTAGATATCCTGGAGCCACCTTGCCCACCCTGAATAAAAGATGTCTTTTTCTGTTTTGTTACCAAAGGCATTTCCCATTTTAGCAACAGACAGCATCAGAACAAGACAGTGCTAACTATTCACACATTCAAGTCTCATATTACCCTTCCAGTCTCATCATATATTCTATGATACTTTCCTGTGCTACCTCACCTTTTCTTCCTACTTCCATCCTGATCTTCGTAGTCCAGCAAGTGTATTGACTAAGAGAGGATTTTTTTCAGGTCTCATCTTCTTGGTCTCATCTTGCACAGCATGTGTCCCTGTCACATGCCTGAATATTCAGCAATATTGCAGAGTGACTGTATGTTAAGCAGTCATGAGGGCATTGTAAACTGGGTATGGGACTGGTGGAAAAGCATTGTCCTCTTCCATACCACCAAACTCTGAATCCACTCAAATCTACTCAAGCAGAATTGGCTTTTGGTGCTGTTGGTTAAGTCGTGATTATTCAGAATAATTTTCCCATAAGAGGGTACTCAAAAACAGGTGTAAAAGAATTCTGACCAGGAAAGCAAACAAGAACAAGGCAGATATTATGCACAGATTCATCTCCAGGCTGCACAAAGATAGGTCTTCCCAAGGTCACAGGCAATTTTAATAAGTTCTAGATCCTGTACTAGATCCTTTCTTTAATCACATACTAATGTCTGTGAAGAAGAAAGATGTTGATCTCTTCAGTAAAGGAAGCTGGGCTGGTTGAATGTTTGTGAATCTGACAGCAAGAAGTTATGTGATTTTCCTCCTTACCTGTAAAAGATACTCACAGACTGATGTTTTGCTTTCTGAAGGAATAATCCAATCTGTATACACTAACACGATGGTGATTTTTTTACTTTCTCCTCACTCCTGACAGTGTCCAAGAAACTAATAGGTGGAGGTGTAATATTTTACTACTTCTATAGCCCTATCTGAGATGTTTATAAAGAAGGAAATCGACCTCTTCCTGGATACCAATGAACTGTCAACTTCCTCCAGCCAGCTTCTTTGTAACTCATGAAAAGCTTTTCTCACAGACAGACTTGCTAGCTTTGCTCCAGCTGTAAAAGGAAAAGAAATAAAAAGGGTTGGATGAGGAGCATGCTTCAAACCCTTCTCTTGAACTGCTCCTCATATTCACCAGAAACAGGTAGGAACTTGGTATATGGGAGACATCTCAGGCTATGTTCCCTCTTCTCAGTTTTGGGAAGAATTTGGGCAGTGTGTCAGGGCTTCCACTGAGACAAGAGGGCTTAGACAGAACCCTTCCCACCCATTGAAGTACTCAGAATAAACTTTTCATTGTTCCCAAATACATAAACAAGAGATTTTTAGCTTTCACTCAAGCCCTTACTATTTCAATTCTTTCCTTTACACATGTATCTGGAAATGCTCTTTGCTGAAATATAAATGCTCCATTTCTCTGTCCCCGCAGGAAATCTGGGACCTCCATTAAGAGCATTGCAGCTTGCCAATACCCTGAAACCCGTAACACCAGGTAAAACACCTGGCCTGATGGTTCCCAGGTTAAGTTTTATGCTCCTTTTTCACACACACACACACACACACACACACACACACACACACACACACACACCCCCCCACACCATAAACCTGCAGACAACTAAATACTTTCCTCTACAAGTGTTTGGAGGAGAGTTCTGTCCTCTCTATCGTAACGGAGGGTTCGATTTCAATGGTTTTCCAAGCTGGATTGGAATCACAAATCAGGCTTGAACTATTGACCCACCTCTCAAATTCTGGGAGGTAAGTTAGTGAAATTCATGCCCAATATCAGATGTCTGAGCCAGGTGGGGATTTGTAACCAGCTCAGATGGTACTTTTAGCAGGATTAGAACACCAAGCCCCTCATGGCTTGGACAAAGAAATAGTTATTGACCAAGAACATTAAATATACATCTCTCATGATGTCATTTTGAGTCCTCATATACAATAAATGGTCTGGGAAAATCCCCTCTTGTGCAGTCAGTTGGCTCAGAGGCCAAAATAAGAAGGGGGCTAAAAAAAAGCCAGGTTTAGTCCAGAAGGTAAGACATTAAACTTGATCACATTCCCGAGGAGTAAAGAGGTGCCTGAAATCTTTCAGGACAAAAGCAGCTGACGCTTCAGAAAATAAAATAAAATTAAAAGATAATAGAAGATACAGTCAAGAAAAAAACCCATAGAGACAGCCCAGGGGCACAGTGGTGCACCCTTGCAAGGACCCAGGGAAAGAACCCATTCTGGTTATTTGTCTTGGTACATGGTGGTAGTGGTATTTTTGCATTTTGATACTGGGAAAAGAGAAGAGGTAGTTGCAGCAGGAAGAAGGCTGGGCCTTGCCACATTATGGGGAAGAAGGGACTAACAAGCTCAGGAGGAAAGGGAGCCGTGAGTTTGAGCTTAGGGCACACACCACTAACAGCTCTAGGAAGCTGCCATGCTGCAAGGGTGACAAGTGCCAAGGAACTAGGAAGACAAGTGACAGGGTTGAGAGCTGATGGTCTGAGATAGATTTGATGGCAGGATTCCATGTTAAGAAGCAGAAGAATTTTACAGTCATGAAACTCTCTCGCAGGTACACTATTTCCTACTATTCTCCATCCAGTCCTCTGGCTTACAATATGCTTTCCCATGGCATGAGCAGCCCTGGCTCATCAGTTCATTCTGTCAGCCTAGATAACACTTTGTAGTGAACCCTTGCTCTCCCAGCATTGATCCATAATTTTAGTTCATTTTCATCTTACTGAATTTACTGGTAAAAAAGTCAGAGCTCCTGCAGCTCTCCTTGCTTCCTTGCAAGGGGAAGAGAGAAGGGAAGATAAAAATACCAGAGAACAATGCAACTGTCAGAAACAGCATTTCTGTAGCCAGCAGGAGACAACCATCAGCAAGAGGCATTTTGCTTCTCCATCTGGGGAATTACAGCACGTTAAAAATGGACATTTTTCACTAGATTTTTTATCTCTTTTGAGCTGTCAAAGAAAAAGGTGAACAAGTCTGGACATCAGCATAACTGCCCTGGCACATGCACACAGCAGTTGGTCGCTACTTACATTCTTCTAGTGCAAGACACTAAACACTGAATAAACAAAATTCTGTACAAAAATCAATACAAAAGTTAGTATATATCACCTTGACAAGTTTTCCCCAGCTGTGACACTTTGAGGCAGTTCTGGAGCCTGTGGTTTTCCTTCAAACCACGCCATTCAGTAAGGCTTCCTTTCCAAGCATCTTGTGCAGAGTTGCTCCAAATATGCAAACACCAGTCACAACGTTGCTCTTGAAACTAGAGTTCAGATATGTCAGTTCAAAAAACTACTACTACAAAAGCATCCAGCATGGGCAGCTGAGAAAGCATGAGTCAGGTTCAAAACAACTCCACAGAGATCCTCAATGCATCCCGTTCCACTGCCTGCTCTGAATTTTGGGACAGATGCAGCAGTGCATCGAGTACGGTCATAATGACAGGGGTGTTGTAGGATTTTGTTATGTGACAATTACTGCCTGCTGGCATCAGTACACATTGAGCTGCTTGTCAGAGGCAGGACCTAAGGAGGCAGGAGCCCTTCCCTGATAGGCCCACTCATCTCACCCACGGGTGACTTGGCTCTCCGGCAGGGAGCCGTGCCTGGCTGAAAGGCTCGTTTCTGCCATTGCCCGTGCACTCCCACTGCAAACGTTGTTTCAGTCTTGCACTTGTATTTCCCGCAGTGATCTTGCCCTGACCTTTGACAGGCTCCACACAGTTAATTAAGTTTGTCTGAAGTTGCTTCATTTTTAGACGGGTTTTGATTTTGATTATTCCCTTCTCCCTCCACTGCAGGATACAGCTCCTCAAGGAAAACAAATTCTACCTTCAGATGAAAGTCCAGAGGCTTTTTTTCATTGACTTAAATTATACTCCAAATTTGCACTGACATGAGAATTTAGTCCCAGGACTTTTAAGTCCTGCCAAATTCACAGAAATGGAGAGCGCCGTGCTTAAAATTCTGCTTCCACTCATTATTTTAATTAAACAATATTTATAATACTATTGGACATATGTGTGTGCATTTTGAGTGAATATTAATGCTTTAAACTATGCAATTAAATTAATCATGAAAATAAACTAGATGCCTGTACTCAAGGAGTCAGCAAAACCAGGGACAGAGAGGATTCCTCCTCTTTCACCTGCTTAAGAAAAGAGTTGAAATTATGTATGTTAATGCTAGAAAGTAGTGCTTAAAGTAAAATATCACAGGGCCCTCAAAAGAAAATAAAGAGCTAGGTAAGAATGATTAATGTGCTTTTATGCAAAGAATGATACTTTTTATATATCTTTGACCTTCTAAGGTCAAAGGGATTATAGGACTGTTTGAAGTTCAGGAGAAGCTGAGCAAGGAAACAAGAGGGCTTTTCATGGGGTGATGAGAAGCTGTGGCTGACACATCAAGAGCAGAAACCCTATTAACTCCTTCTTTCTCAGGTAAAAAATGTTTTTGACAGAAGAAAACAAAACAAACATACAAATGTGCAAAAAAAAAATCCAATTTCCTCCGCAAGCATGCAGACCTAATCTTCAAGCTCAGCAGATCCAGCACTACCAGCATGAGGAGGCAGAAGAGAAAGACCCATGGGAGGCAGGTCACTCAAGGCTGGTAAAGCACGGCATTACCAGCAGCTAAATTAACATTTCTCACTGCACTTCTGGAAATTTATTAGAGCGGCTGTTCAAATTCTGTGGCAGTCACAGCATATTGTTATTGTAGATTTTTCTGTTTAAACTTTTTAAGTTTAAACATGAGTATGTCTTGTACGTTTATGTGCACAGTTCAATGAGTTAATGAATATCAGGGCAGTATTTGAGCATGCAAATAATGGCAAATGCAACATGTGCAAACTAGAGAAAGGAGTGCAGCATAAGGTCTCTAGGGTAAATTAAGTTATCTATCCTCAGTGAGTATTTCACATGCTGAAAAACACTTTTTGCAAGGGGGCAGGGGAAGAATAGGTGAAATTTAATTAATAGTTTTGACAGTGAGAACTTAGAAAGATGAATGACAGGCAAAGGGTTTCATTTTATATTTTTCTGTATTCTCTCCCTTTCCTATTTTAAGATGGTATTTTTTTATTTTAAGGTTGTCCAATTACTTTAAAGAGTTTTAAAAGAGAGTTTAAAACCTCACAAAGGAAACTGAATATCTGACTCTGAATCAAATGAGAGTTTTTTATCAATCCTAAAATATTTTTGGCTTTATAGTGTAATTACATATGGGTATGTGACTTCTAGCATGAAAATTTTGTAAACTTGTATACCATCTAAAACATGCAGTAAATTATGTACTTACTTATGTATTTACTTACTCAGCCAAAGTGATAAAATGGGGAGAAGACAATTTTCTTCTTTATCTGTTCTGAAATATACTGAAATTTTGTATTTTAATGCCACAAGGAAGTCCTGATGTTGACTCCTTGCAAAACAGGTATTGGTGATTTAGGATAGAAGTAGTGTGTTATTTTGATTAATATTAAATATTGAATATTAATTAATTCTATTGAATAATAGCCTATTATAAAATATTACTTTATATTTCAATATAGAAACAGTCTGTTTCAGTGTCCTCAATCCAGCTACTCAAGTGAAAATTCAGCAGTGACTTTGTAAAGAACACTTAGGTCAGAACTTACTTCTCCTTTTTAACTTTTGTCTACATTTTCTGACACTTTATAGACAAAATGAAACTTTCTCACTTTTTCAAAATTATTTTTAATTTTCTAGCTCTAGTAAAATGTTGGAATGAAAAAGTCTCATTTTTCACTCTCTGCCTTTGCTTACCCTCAAGCTATGAAAGCTAGTACTTGACTGTTATTAATGCAGCTTGCTCAATTTAAAAAGACTTTCTGAGCATAAGTTGAGGTTGCCAACAAAAGTTCTTCATCTGCATAGACAAAGCCACATATACAGGTACCATTTTCTACAAAGATGCAGTAAGAGTTCTTCTCAAGAATGAACTATTAAAACTGAATTGGAAATAGACTGCAAGCTTCCACAGTCTAAGAGATGAGTAACTTAATTCTATGCAGAGCAATTGGCTTGGTCTCAGCCTGTTTCCTTGTCACAGGAAGATCTCATGTTCATGAATATGCTGCCACAGAAATCTTTTTTCAGTCAAGGACTTAGACCAAATACAAAACTATACGTAGAAGATATGGTATCTACCCTATAAAATCTACAATTTAAATTCCTTTTCTCCCTATCAACCACTCTGCTATAACCCTATTTGTATTGAGAGAAATGCCATGTATAGTCTTGATTTCTAGATTTTTCTGAAAGAAAAGGTGAATTTCACCTTAAAGGCTTCATTCAGTTCACTGTTTATTCTGGACTTGTACTATAAATTTGCACACATTCAAGGGCATTTTTTATTTTGTGAAATATCTGCTATGCAATATCAGTAGCAGAGCTCAAATTCACCAAAACATTTTGGCTTGAAAAGAAGCTCAGAAAGCCAGACTCGGGAGAGCATTAATTGTGGTATGCCTTTAACTAGTATTGTAGCAGTGGGAAAACACTAGTTCCCTTTCTGTGCCAGAGGAGATGTAACCAATGGCCCTGACCTCCCAGAAGTCCACCCATAATATCAACTCTTTTCATATTCAGGGCAGGGTATCTGTATCAATCTGTCCTGCTATCTAGTTTCACCAGCAATTCAATAACCTGAAAAACAACTGAACTGCAGGTTCCTCACCTTTCAGATCAGCACCCTACCCGTGGGGGTAGGGAGCCACATTCACCTGCTCTAGTTGTCTCAGTTCCTAAAAACCTCATACAGGGTAGAAAAGTTTCAACAGAAGTAAATGAGAAAGCCCCACTAAAACCTGACAGTTTGGATGTTTGCTACAGAGATCTGGCTTAAAATTCACTGCTTTCTGCTCCTAGGGCTTGATAGGAAAAGTAAGCTGTACATGTCAGAAGTGGTTAAAGGCTATGACATGCAAAGCAGGTGGATGTAAACTCATCCTTTGTCTTTATGACTGCTGTGCTTCAGAACATGAATTGGAGTGAAGGTGCTGCTTTTTGGTCTACTTTTCATTAAATATTTGTTAAAATCTTCAAGGGAAATAGATACAGGAGGAGGTGTAGGTAGCCTGCAAGTCTGAACAGTCCTCTTGGCTCATTTCTGTGTTCCAATAAATATTTATACAAAGTCGAAACGTGACAAAACAGAGTTCTCTGGCAATAGGTTAAAAGTGTCCAACTCCTCCTTCTTGTTTTCCGGTTTCGTGAATCCCTTCATTTCCTTTGCTTTTCTTGTAAATGCTTGAGAAACTAAATGTTTCATTTTGGGTTGAACAGAATGTTTCATTCAGTATAAAATGTGATTTTGAGAGTTTTCATTCTTCCTTGGGGAGACAAAAAATGGAAAAATGTCTAGCTTTATTTTAATCCAAAGCAAAATCTTGTGGGGTTTTTTTAACCCCATCACCTGAGGGGAAAAAAATCAATTCTTCACATAGCCTTAGTGATATGTTCAATCAATTGCAATTGCTAGGTCTCATTTACTTAGCCTCCAGACTACCAAAAAAAATGTCTGCAACAGGAAAAGGTATACTAAGCACTTTTAAGAAGAAGACAATATGATTATTGCAAGACAGGTGAAAGAGGGAAAAGGAAAANGGAGAGGGAGAGGGAGAGGAAAAGGAGAATTGTCTGATACTGTTTGCAACAAGGCAAGTCCCATTGACAGTTACAGTTATTCTGACTTTGAGAAATGTGAAAAGCAAACAGGCGATAGGAAATTTGAATATGCTCTTCTGTAACATCAATGAAAAAAATTAAAAAGAAAAACCGGTTCAAACTCCCACACTTCAACACTCCTCTGCACGCAAAACCAGGTAAGCCTATGCCAATTCTTTCCAGCGTGTGTGTTGAGACTTGGCTGATGCTACATTCCACAAATAATTTGTCTTCTCTGTGCCTGCAAGACATTTTGGTGTAGGAATTAGAACACAGTCCAACATTTCAATTAAAATAATTATTCAAAATGAGCAAACTCTGAGATCTTTCTATTGTTTCTTGCTTAAGAGATCCCATTTAAACTTTCAGAGATATGGAGAGAAATTTTGTTTATAGATCAAATGCAATTCTAAGGAAATCCTGCATCTCACTTCTTCTGAAGATCATGAAATCCCCTCTACAGACCTCTTATAAGAGGACATTGTTAATATGTACAGATAAGAATCTTATTGCATATTCAAGAAAATGTTCCTAACAAAACATGAACTATAGAGCCACAAGTACTCTGCAACCAAAGGACTGAATAGCATATACTATTATTCTATTGCTTTCATAGAACAATCAACCATCTCCCTTTCTAATGCCTTAATATTATTTAAGCATCTCACTACCTTTTTTTATATGCTTTACTGTCGCTGCCCTGGCTCTTAAATTGGAGCTTTTCTTCTAACTATCGAAGTTCAGTATCAGATAAAAAAGACNACTAAACTATAATCTAACTTATGTTTTTACTGCTTTTGCTTCTTCCATTAGTGTTGGAAGCTTTTCCCAGGGGCGCAGATCAAAGACTGTGTCCTCCTGAAGTCTCTGCGAGGGTCTCAGACCCTCCAGGGCAATTTGAGGTGTAGTCCAGATATCCTGGACTCCGACACTTTACCTTATCTTCTCCATTAACACATAGGAAAACAAAGAAAAATATGAGAGATTATTTTACTTTATTTAGATTGTAAAAAACAGGATTCATGAGAATGGCACATATAAACAAATAGCCTTTTTAAATTACCAGTAGCCATTAAGTCTCGTTTCTTATGCATGCTCATTCTCAGAGAGAATCTGGTCTGGTACTACAAGACTCCGTGATTTCTAAGCTCTACTAGTAGGTGTGTGTATATGCATTATAGCTTTGCTGAGGCAAGTTCTATTCTTTGACTCTAAATGTCTCCCCTGTGGCTCAACCCTTTCCTGTTGCTTTTATTAAAATGAGAACTAGTCCTTGATCACAAAGTTCCCAGGTTTTTCCTCACACTGACAAAGGAGATTGTTGTTAGCCTGCTGGCAAGTGTTTTGAACTGTACTAAAGAAATGGGATTCAAGTGAATATTCTCATGCATCGGGAAGAGGCTTGTTAATCCTCAGCAGAAACATCAGGGACACAGTGATGGGAACATGCAAGAGAGGCCAAGGATGACAATGTACTGAACACAGATCTTTGGGCAGTTTTCCAACTTTTTCCACTCATGACCTCACTTCCCAGTGCACTTCCAAGCTCATGACCCCACTTCTGATTGCCAACCCTACTACTGCAATCAACTTCCCATCAAGCCATCTCTTAAGTACCATGAGCTCTTGTTTGTAAACCAGTGTTCTAAGGGTCTGGTAGAGAGGTAACTTCCTTGTGATTCCCTCAGCACAGATGCTGGCAGTAAACCACAGAGATCTCAGGATGTCTGCCCTGTATTTCCTCACACCAGCAATGAAGATATTTCCACTCAAGATTTGGTCTTGGAGAATAATTGTCTTGCCATTATGCACCCCTGTCCCTAAAAGTATAGAAATAAGAAGTTTAAAGCCTCAAAATACAAGTAGGCCAACATGTCTCACCCTCACCAGCCTGCTCGCCAAGCCTGGGATTTCTCAAGATCAAAGAGACATTTCCACTGACCACCCAGACCTCCATATAGGAGTGCAGCCATAAAGGGGATGTAAAACCACACCTTGCCATGACTCTTCCACAATCACTTTACCCACAATTTGCAATGTTCCTTTTGTTACTAATAGAGGGAAGGGGAAACTAAGCCATCCTGGTAAACCTCCCTTCATTTTAATCCTTCCTCATAAAACAGTTCCTCGGGTCATGACTCTGTGGCCATTCATCTCTGGCTTTCTCTCATTTTACTATTGAATTTTGAGATTTTTCAGTCATACGATCTTTTTCAGAGGTGGTCTTAAAAGGAGAATACACAGCTACTCACAGAAGAACTTTAGACCCAGGTCATGATTCAGGACTGAAACTGATGCTTAATCAGCCTCACACATGATCTCCTCTTCTTGGTATCTACTCTTCTGAACTGCCTAAAATCCCACCATGTTTCATTTGTCAGACTGCAGATGTCACTGCAGATTGGTAGAATCCCGCAAGGATCCACATTCAGTTCTGCACAGATCGTCCACACAGGTCAGCTTCAGGTACACGCATACAGGTCCACTAAAGCAACAGAGGGGAAAATACATCCTACAAAATGTTTTTGTTTTAATAACAAATATTTTCTTACAGGTTATTGGAACATCTGCCACAAATTAAAAATGCCACCTCTGACTGCAATAACTGCATAGGGAACCTTGAATTCAATTGAAAATTTCAGATGCCTGTCAGTAGTAATGCCACAACTCTCTCTCTCTCTCTTTGACCCTGTCTTTCTGAATACAGGGAGACCTTCGTGCCTATGCACAAAAGCACA
This sequence comes from Calyptomena viridis, assembly GCA_013390005.1. Lineage (NCBI taxonomy): Eukaryota > Metazoa > Chordata > Aves > Passeriformes > Eurylaimidae > Calyptomena > Calyptomena viridis. Next base: position 105,382 of record WEIV01014149.1, on the reverse strand, counting down.
GAAGCATGGATTGATTTTTTTCCCCCCTAATGAACATGCTTGCCAGAATGCAAGCCAGGAAATACCAGCTTCATAGGCACTGCCGCTGTGGGTGGTTCGAGGCTGGTGCACCCATCCCTCTGGGGGAACAGACATTGCCACTGATTCACTTTGCAAGCATGTGAGTCAAAGTCTGCATCTGTGACAACTTAGAGTAAAGAATTGTGAGCAGCTGCAGAACAAAAACCACAGAGTGAAAAGTCAATCAAGATGTAAGGCAAGATACTGCATCAACCCTGAAAACTGACGAATGGAATTCATTTGATTCAAGCTGCGGCAAATCTACCTGAGCAGAAGAAAGAAAAAGAAAAAAGAGACACTGAGTGTCCCATGCAGAATCAAGAGTGACTGCTCTCTGATGCTCTACGTACATCCTCTGACACTAAAAAAAAGTTGGAAGGGATCTGTACGATACTGCAGGACTTCTGGTGAACTCCTGATCCAAGTGCTGCAACCGCTCCCTGACCCAGGAAATCACTCAGAGGGTCTTGCTGAAGTGCTGCCACTGCCATTTACAGCCACAAAAATATCTGGGATGTTATTCATTGCAATGAAACTGCTGGTTCAAGTGCTGGTCAAATTCCATTTCTACCATTTATTTTGCCTCTTTGATGCAATATTGGCAGACTATCAAAACTAAGGGAGGTTGCATCTAATTGGTATGCCATGCCTGCCTCACACCACAGGCAAGTGCAGTTCAGCTGACAGCAATGTAATTGAAGTTTATGTGTTGCTTGTTGTTTGTAGAAGGGATTGGAATTCCCGAGGTGAAAAGTATTGCCTACATAAAGAAGTAAAGCTATCTCTGTGCCTACACAGGAAAGCGAATACTGGGGGGTAAAAAAAAGTTTGCAAATATTTGATCAACTTTCTAAACAAATGTTTCCCAGCTCTTTTTTGCTCCTTTATGTTTGCTTTTTCTGATTATTTATGATACTGGGTTTTACTAGCTCAAACATTTGTAGAAGGCAGAAATGCACAAGGTTGCTTATTGAGGAAAAACAAATTTTAAATGGGTTTTATCCCCTAACTTGACAGTCGGCAGGATTATATTGGTGTACAGGTCAGTCACAAAACAGAAACAAATCCACAAGTCTTAAGTTAATTAAGCTTGTGATGTGAGAACTTTCTCAAACTTACAGGTAGTATTGGTACACCAAAAGATAGTTATCTTTATAATCTTCAAACAACTTATAATGATACTTAAACTAATTTAGTCAAAGTCAGGGTTTTCACCAGTCAGAAAATTTTTTGGCTGTTACTACAACTATAATTATGCAAAGGGAAGCAACCTTCAAAATTATGTTCTTTATAAATGTTTTGTCTTTCAAACCTGTGTGGTTCAGTGACCTCTTAAATTTAAAGGAGTGATTTGACTACCTGAATAGCTTTTATTTCTTTCATGGGTAGGACTTTCCCTGCTTCATATGCTACTTGAAGCAGCTTAGTATTTACATGCTAAGCTGATATTTTTCACTTCTTCCCTTGAATTCCTGTAAGTTGACTGTCTACAGTGTACAGAACACTTCTCTACATTTGCACTATATTTATCCATTGTTTTTATAACTAATACTGCATTTATAAATCACATTTAGCCATAGTGAACTTCATTTGCTATGAGCAGTTCTTAGATTTCTTAAGCTTCACCAAATTTTTCCCAGTTTTTTTCTTCCTATCTATTCCTTTCATCTTGACTAGCCTAAATTATTTGAGGGCCATCTGCTGACTTACTGCCTCTGGGCTCACCGTCCTTTCCAAGTTATTACTGTACACGTGAAACATTGGCCCTAATACAGAAACTTGTCAGACCCTGCTCTTAGGATTTTGTAATAATGGAAACTAATTACTGATGGAAGTTGATCCCTTCCCACTTTTTCAGTAATAATAACTCTGAATTTTAGCCAGTGATGCCTTAATTTCTTAATAGCTGCTGTCAAAGTTATTTCAAAGTCTAATAAATCTTATGAACTAATTTTTCTTTATCCACTGAGCACTTTATTGACACACTCAAGGTCCAAGGATTTGCCCGGCACAGTCTCCCACTGCAAACATGCATTATGATCTTCCAGTTTAATTTTGTTTCAGTAGTTTAAAGCCTTTTGCAAGATCTAAATGTAAGGTCCCTGGCCTGAAACTTTCTGGATCATCTCTAAACCACTATATTTCTTTTAAAAATAAAGAGAGACAATAAAAAAAACTTTCAAACAAAACTTTTGGAAACAAAAACATGAAAAGAAAATTTTGGTGAATTGCCCTAAAATCATTCTGCATTAAAAAAAATTCATCCTGTCCTGCTTTTCTTGAAAGAAACTCTTTTTATTATTTATTTTATTGCTACCATTCAGCTAAAATGGTACAGTCTAGCTCTCCAGACCAATACAAAATGACAGCCTCTAAGACAATCACCCCTCTAGAGTACAATCCTTTATGTGAATTTTTCACATAAATACAGGTTTTATATCAAGAAACTATCTGTAAGAAAAATAAAACAGTGGGTTTTTTTTTTAAAAAGACCAAAAATTGTACTAATTATTATGCCACTGCATTATTTCTGTACCCTGAATAGCCTGTGCAGTTTTGTTCCTCTGATCTCAAAAAGGATGTCTTTGAACTGAGGAAGGTTCAGGAAAAGGTCACAAGGACAATCAAAGGTGTGAAACAGCTTCCCTACCAGGAATCACTAAACAGAATAGACTGGAAATTAAATGAACGAGTAGGGGTATGACAGAGGTCCATAAATCACACACATGTGTCACAGAGTGAGCAAACTGGGCACAATGGGAGCACCATCCCCTCAGGGCAGGAACCAGGGCACAGCTTGAAGAGAGAAGGCAGCAGGTGGAAAACAAAGGAAAGACAGAGATGGAAAACAAAGGAAAGGCAGAGATGGAAAACAAGGGAAAGGCAGAGGCTTTTCAAACAATGTGTGCACTGGAACACTTTGGCTCGAGATGCTGTGGATACCAACAGTTCCAAAAACCACACAAATACATAAAATAAAGGTTTGCAGGGGACTGCTACATTTTACAGATGCAACTTCCAGCTCAGGGGAAGTTACATCCCAAATCACTGGCTGACGGGAAAGCACACCAAGCAAGTACTTCTCACTAAACACTAATCCCTGTTCTTATTTTACCCTGCCATCCATGTCTCATCAACATCAGAGAAAGGGCCCTAGGTTAGATGGGTGCCTGGTCTGACCAACACTGCCATTCCTACATTCCAATTTTCTATCTCTGATGTTGAAAGCTACTTTTAGTGATAGGTTTTTGCTAGCATCTAAACCATCTCATACCCAAGTTACCTACCAACCCTCTTCTTGTGAGAACAACAGCTTGCTTTGGGCACCCTGCTTCCAACATTTCTGTCCTTCACCTTTATCACAGAAGAGGACATTTCTGGAGAAGTCTTCTGTGGAGTCATCTGAGGAACATCCCAGCCATTGATAAGGAACGACACCCACACTGAGGTCAAGCAGAACTGCACAAGCTGGATGACAAACAGGACCTTGGTAATTACATTGCAAAGTACAGAAAGTGTGAAAAAAAAAAGGATAAATTAATCCCCAGAACACCTGATGCCCCATGCTTCAGATACTTAATTGGCATGACATGTCAGAGCAGAATGACAAAGGAATAGGTTGTTCTGAACACAATCTGTAAATTTAAAACTAAAGAGAAATATTTAAACTAAAAAAAGAAAACCAGAAAATAATCCTGCTTTACTGATATACGATATAAATGCCTGTATGATATTTCAAGAGCTACATTATATTATCTTGTCCTCCAGAGTAAAGAAAAGACATTTAAAAAAAAAAAAAAAATTCTTTCAGAGAAATCTTCAGATATTATAGAGAAAATGGGTAAATGTACTTGATTATCAAGATGAACTAAGCTGTTTTCAAGCCTGTCTAACTGAAATTAAAAATTCAGGCTTGTGAACTTTTTGTCTTGTTTACTTACATGCAAACATTCCCCCATTTGCTCAAAAAAGACACTTTTGAATGTATTTATATGCACTGAAAGCAAAAACACCAGTGCAGCAATAACAGAACACCCAACAGCAATCCTTGTTGCTAAATTTGACAGGGTCAAGCTAAAAACCCTCTGGGCTTACTTAATAAATATTCAGCCTAAAAAGGGTCAGTAACACTTATCGTGGACTCGTTCCAAATGTCAGCTTGTCAGAAAGCTCTCAAAATAGGCCTTTCACGCTAGTGAGACATCCTGGACTAAAAATTAACTCCGCTTGGAAAAGTATGGGACAACGTGGCCTGCTCGACATGAAGAACTAAATTTTATGGGTTTCATTTCTGTAATTGCCACCAAACCATTGTATAATTCAGTCAGCAGGATGGCAGGCATTTTTTCAATTAAATATGGTTTTCTTCTATCAAAAAAATGTGACTTTTGTAAACATAGAATTTTGATGTTTGTGTTTTTCAAACAATCCCGACTGATTTCTTTTTTTTTATTGTTTTTAAAAGCTTTGACATTTGCTACTTCAAAAGCATAAGAAAATTCCTGATTCTCTGTTATTTTTGTTTAAATTTTTCCATTCACTGAAAAGAAAAAGATCATAAAAAGAGAAACAAAACACAATATTTTTACCTTTCTATACTCAGCTATGGAAAACTGATGAGACAACAAAGATGACAACCAAATATTGTTTGAAATACAACTCACCTGATGCATATTTTTCCAGTTAAATAGGCAAAGTACTGAACCTAAATCTGTCTCACTTCACCCATCATACATATAACACCCTAGAGCAGAAACAGCAAAACAGCAACCCTGGCCTTAACAGTAAGCCTTTTGTCTGGAATTCCCTTCAGTCCTGGAGTCATGGTGTTCTGCATCCCTCATATCTCTTTTCAAGGAGTACATCCCTTGGGGTACCACCTGACCCTTGGCCAGTCTTTCCTAACACCACACTGGTGTAGGCATGATGTCCTTATGCTAAAAAGTGTCTGGGCTGAGGAATGATTATTTTTCAGGCAGATCAGTTCCCTGGTCAGGATCACCAGGTGACCAGAGAGCAGCCTGTGCTGGCCAGAAAAATCTACTGCCCTCTCAGATGGGAACAAGCCCCCAAAATCAGAAGATCCAGCTCAGTTCTCTCAGGATATGTTTGTTAAACTACAGATCCCTTCTTCAGGAAGGGAAGGCTGGAATGAACTTCCCAGCTCCCACCACAAGGGCAGGTTAGCCTTGGCCCCAGAGATGCCAATGGGTGCACAGGAGGGACAGGCAGCCCTGGTAGGGCTCCCCAGAAGGATGGTCTGAGGGGACTGCCTGTCTCCCACCAACAGGCACAACTCTGCCCCTTCCACCACCACATAACACACTGATCACTCCATAGCCCAAAATCCCTACAAATAAAAGCAAATCCATCCTGGCCTCTCTAACACTACATGTGTGTGTGCTGCATGCTCAAGTACGTGCTATGTCAGAAATGGTTATGTGAGAAATTGATGAAATTATGCACAATGTTAGGAGCTTCCAGGAGGGAAATGGCCATGTTTACAAATGTATAAGATGATATTTCATCAGAAATAAACTATGTGGATATGGGATCTTGTTTCATTCCGCATAAAATGCATGTGTGCCACACTGTTGGATCCAATACACTTAACAGAGACAGTCAACAGACCTCACTCAAAATTAACTTAGCTGCCTTACCTACAGAGTACATGCACGAAAATAATATGATGTGCCTCATCTTTTCCTGAATGTATATGATAATGTCTACCTACTCCTTAAGGTTATTACAAGAACATTTTAATCTGATTGAATTTAATTCAGTGCCTTAGTGCTACTTACCCACAGCTCTAACAGTGAAATGGATACATCAGTTCATTCCACGTAGCAGAGTTGTTCACACAGAACCATGTCCCCCAGATACAGGTAGATGATTCCCATAAATATAAGGCTATTCAAGAACACAAGCGCATGAAAGAACGGAGTCTAAACATTGTGGTGCCTAGCTTGTAGATTAGCACTTGTTGGACACTGATACTTGTTATTACTGATTGGTTCTCTTTTTCAGTTCTTATTCTTTAATAGCCTGGTTTATTTTCCACAGTGGTCCACCATTTCATAGAATAAGGTGTCTTTTCTGAAAGGAATCACACGTTAAATTTTTTTCTTTGTTTCGTTTTAGTATTGTACCACTATCTTTTTAAATTTCAAATAAAACATGACTGGAATAAAAGACAGTTAAATTACATCCACATGCAGCCTCTAAAGTCTTAGCCAGTTGCCTAACCAAAACACAAAGCATATGGGAAAGAAGGGGGCCTAAAACTGAAAAACAGCAATCCTGTACTTTGATTGTTTAGTCTGTGTGGTTGAGGGAACATGAGAGTAGGTATAGGAGGGCAAGCATTGGAAGCCTAGTGCAGCTATTTGGATTCGTAGTTATGTTAAAGGACCCCCACCTGCATGTGTAGATCAATATGGTATACATTTAGGTCTTCTAAAAGCTTCTATTCTTGTTTGTTTCCTCTATATCTGCATATCTAAAAGGTCCAGGACCTGGTCCAACATAATTGCATCCACAGCCTTGTGTGGAAGACTGAATAGCCTTACTCCTAGAATCATGGAAGCTTCACTAAGAGCTCAGAGCTGCTTATAAATTATGGTCTTTCCAAGGCCCCAAGGTAGGGTGCAACAAACCATGCAAAAGGAGTCATACAAAGTGGGAACGGCTGCAAGAGTTGCTCTGCCTCACTGAGCCTGTTTGCAAAAGGCAAATGGCATACTGCATTGACACCCAACCTGCTCCACCCTGAAACACCCACACAACTAGATCTCTCATGCTTCCCAGTTTGTGCATTTTACTAAGGGACAATAATAGCTGGAAAACTGTGAATTTTTTTGCTGTTTTTCTGCTTTCATTTCTATTCAGGCAGATAAAGTAAAAAAACTTGCCTTTCCAGAGCCCACATTTCTCTGCTGTGACACAGATTGTGGTATGTTGATTAAAAAGACAATGGTTTTCTTTGTTTTTGCCCTGCTGTCAGAAGAAGCATTCAAATCTTATCTTATCTTATCTTATCTTAGAGGGGAATACAGAATGGACTGAGAAATTATGGTGTAAGGTAAAGTGATCTGATTTCCAGAGAAGAAGCAGACCTCCACCCACTGTGCTATTCCATTGCTGCTGAGCAGTAGTACATTGGCAGCCAATCTCTATCAACAGCAGTAAAAAAGAAAGGCAATTACAAAGTGTTTTTCCCTGGTAGATCATAAAGGGATTGTTCCAGATGGGTAAATATATCCTCTGCTCACCAGGAAATAGAACTGAACAGAATCTGGAAACAACTCAATGTAAGAAGCAAGGATGTCTTGTAAACACAACAGTGCTGAGCATCTCAGAAAGCTGGGTACCAAGACCTGACTGTAAGACCTGAAATAAATAATGTAGATCATTTTTTAAAATGCTCATTCATTTTTATTCCCCAGATAGATGTCACATTTGTCTGCATGTTTAATAAATATTTCTTAAAGATGGTTGGTTTCCTTGTACAAGAAGGACCATGATCCTCAGATCCCGTTTTAGCCCCAGGCCTCTTCACTAGATTCACAGGCAGCATTTTCTGATAAATAAGGTGAAATTTTTCTCTTGCATTTGAAAAAAGTGGTTAAAAACTAATAATTTCTTGCTGAAATTTTTAAAAACATATTTCACCTGAAAGAAGGGAACCAGCTAAGACAGCTCAGAAAATTATGAGCCAGTGAAAACAACACATTACCATAGAGAATGTTATGCAGACATAACAAATGCAGTTCAGGATAAGCCTTTGCTTAAGTTCAACAGATTCTTTAACATCAGTTTCTGAGTGTATGTGATGAGATTATTTGAGTTGAAATAATGATAAAATGTTCATTGAATATAGATACAGCCTGCAAAAATTGTTTACAATGCCAGGGCCCTTCCAAACAGATGTTTTATTTTAGTTTTATAAAACCAAGCTGTTTAATCCTGTGACACAATCACCAGTTCAGACATAAAAGGATTTTGCATAAATACATATACATTATATATATGCATATGTTTGTGTATATATGTATATGTATGTATGTATATATCAACACATATCTGAACAGACACATACTTAGGACATATCTAAAGTATTTTAACACTAATATTCATGTGCAGAAGAGAAATAGTAACAGGAAAATATAATGTAGTTGGTATGATAAACTGTACCCCATTCTACTTAGTATTTCTTCAGCTGCAGCAATTTAAGTGTCCTTCACCAGCAGATAAATATTTCTTTACAAATAGCATATAAAACTTTTCTTGTTAGCACATCTCTCTAAGTGTTAACTCTCACCAAATCTCAGACGTGTTACTTCCCTGCATCATTATATTAAAATATTTTTTGCCTATTAATGTTTTGAATTGCCTTTGCTCTGTCCAAGTGTCTGAGACTGTTTAGCTAAATCATTGTTTCTTCAACTTCAGCAGCAAGTGACTGTACTACTAATTAAACCCCTTCTGTTAAGCAAGAGGTCAGGTTAGACCAGGGATCCCTTGGTGTTACCATCACTGAAAGAAAAAAGGACCCTGAGCACTTATAAAGTCAACATATGAAAAGAGAGTGGAGGTACAAAAGCAGAGGACTCCACTCTTAAAGTCCATGTTGCACTGCTGCAATACAGGCAAATTTCCTCAAAATGACAATGTGCCCCATTCCCACTCTCAACCTTCATATCTTCTTGGAGGTAAGATGCAAACCCTTCAAAATTAGGACTTTGAACATAAACACTTAAAGACATTTCAGACCCCAAACAGATCTGAACCAACATCAAGAAGGCATAAAAATGGGTTAAAGAAACACAGTTGTTCACTTAACATAAAAGATCAAAGTGTTGGCATTGTTTTCTAAAACTGAGAATACAAATTCTCTTTGTACAAAGCATTTTTCATTCCATGTCAAATATGACAAATTTTAAATGCAGCCCATCATAAGTCATGCACAAGACTGAACTATTTCCATTTCTCCTGCAACAAAAGTAATGCTTTTAACTTCTGTGTACTCAAACACCAATACAACAACAGACAAAGCTGAGGACAGGGCCTCCTTTCCGTTGCAAACACTTCAAGAATATTTCTTTGCTATTCCACCACATCAGACACAATCAAAAAATTATATAACAGCTTTAGGGAACATCACCTCCTTTCCTTTTTGTGGGAATGAATCTCCTTCTCTACTTGCAAATTTTTTTAGAAGCATTTAATTTGTGGATATTCAAATTTTTCATCAGTACGCCTTTCAAAGTGAGATTCTGATAAGTTTTGCAAGAAATAAGTATGCCTGGGAGATTTATGATTAAGCCACGGCCCACAGAAATTAAATGAGATAACCAGCATAATGCTAATTCATGGCTGAGCTAGTACTGGAACTTGAGGGTCCTGCTTCTGAGTTCTCTGATGTTAGATTGTGTGGATTTGAAAAGATAGACATCTTGGACTCCCAGAGGAAAGTGTTCCAGACAAAATCAATCACTGTCAGAAGTGGTTGAGATTCCACTGAACTCATGCCAGGAGTGAGTTGAGCAATTCATCTTCAAAGAAGTTCATTGCATCTTATCTCCAGGAAGATATTAACGATATTAATGGCACATTTATGCAATGTAAGTTTCAACATGCAAATTATTAAGACATTTCTTTTAGTTGTTTGCACTTGCTTTCAGACTGAACTATAAAGGGTTTGTCACTAGCTCTACAACCTACCCCACTTCTCTTGAAATGGAAGGTGAAACTCCCACTGACTGCAGTAGAAAACTTCTGAACTGTATAAATCTGGACAAAACCTGGAAGAATGTACTTGGAGGTGGAGGTTTGCTGGAAAACTTACCAAAAAAAAAAAAAAAAAAACCAAAACAAGTAAAAGGATAAATACTTTCATCATCACAGAACGACAGAATCACAGAATCACAGAATCACAGAATCACAGAATGGGTAAGGTTGGTAGGGACAACAGTCAGTCATCTGGGTTGGCAAAAAGTAGGCTAACTGCCACACTTTATTTAAGGATCAGTGTGCATCTCTGTTCCGTGGATACAAGCTATCCAGCATATCACACTATGAAGTATTTCCAGTGCTTACATCTAGGGCATTTTTCCAGTGAATAAGGAGGGCATAGTTCTTGAGAGCAAACTTCTGTACAGTTAAGATGCCCAAAACCAAGCACACGCATATAAAAAAAGTTCGGGTAGTTCATAAACAGCTACAGACTCATGTTACACAGCAACAAGATGAGTAACCATAGTTTGGCAATGGCTGACCATGAAAGCATGTAAGTAATCAAACTGCGCTTCTCTCAAGTTCTTGATTTCCCAATCTTGATGTTCAAGTGAGGAGAGAGTCTGAGAGTAGTGGAGCACATTGCAGAGGGCTCAGTCCATCCAACTGTCTGTACTCCTCTTCCCTTTCTCCTGTATTCCTTGCAGACCCTGTGGTAGTGGCATCACCAGAAAACAGTAGTCATATTCATATGTCTATATTCATAAAATACAAATATAAAAACATACAGTAGCTAAACCAAGACAAACTACATTTTCTACTCTTGAAGTGAAATGTTAGCTCCTATCTAACATTCCCTGGAATGACCTGGGGAATTTGTATGTGCTTCACCCCTTCCTCTTCCTTCCAAACAGCTCCATTCATTGCAGGGAGCTTGCTCCCATTTCACATGCAACAATGCTCAGAAGAAAGTTCTCTTCCCTGGACATGTATCAATGTGGAATCACCAATTCGCTGTGGGCTTCCTCTAGATCTGGTAGAGATCAGAGTGAAAGCAGCAGCAGCAGCTGTCTGCCCTTTGATCCACAATGGAGGCAACCTTTGCAGAGGTCTCCTTTAAAAATATCTCAGGGAGTTTACCATTCTTGCATGATGAGCAGAGTTTGTGTGTAGATTCCATGTCAGACAATTACTACTTAATGTACTTTTTCTTCCTGTAATGTGATGGGGAACACTTCAGTTGTTAAAGAGGAGGCTGACGGGGATATTTTTAGTGATAGCTTTACAGTCCTTGAATTATCTGCCAGGAGTAAGTTGCACACACGTGTGGTCATAATTGGAGTAGATGTGTTTATTTCAACGGGGAAAGCAGTTCCACAGGTCACCTGCACATGGGCTGTTTATTTGTGCACATATGTGTCTGGCAGAGAAAGAGCAGTGTGAGGGTCAGGACACCCTGGCTACCTGCTCCAGGGCCCATATTTTTGCTCTCTATGTCCCTCCTGAAGCATCCCACACACACAGCCCCATACCACACAAGGCAATGCAGGTGTGAGTATGTCACTTTTTCCAGGTATGTTTTATAACCCTCCACAGGTCTGTGTTTCCTGCTGCTGCAAGGCCAGGCAGCAATGAAAAGGGAAGTGGCTGAGAGGTGGGCTGGGAAAGGGGTTGCTGGAGCTCCTGGGGCCACAGCCAGTGCATAGGATAGGGATAAAGGGCTTCTGCCGTGCTATTATCCTTACCATTGCTGGACAAAAAGGTACCTCTATGTACTACTTGCCACAAGTTAATTCAACTTTGTCCAAACATGACAGGCAGGAGAGGAAGTATGAGATATGATCAGGGAAGTGATTGTCCCTCTGTACTCAACACTGGTGAGGCTGCACCTTGAGTCCTGCATCCAGTTCTGGGCCCCTCACTACAATAAAGACATGGAGGTGCAGAAGCACGTCAGAAGAATGACAACAAAGCCAGTGAAAAGTCTGGAGAGTAAGTCCTGTGAGGAGTGGCTGAGGGAGCTGGCATTCTTGAGCCTGGAGAAGAAAAGGCTCAGGGAAGACCTTATCGCTCTCTACAACAACATGAAAGGAGGTTGTACCCAGGTGGGGGTTGGCCTATTCTTCCAGGCAACCAGCAGCAGGAGAAGAAGACATAAATAGCTTCAATCTGCACTAGGGGAGTTTCAGGTTAGACACCAGAAAGAACTTCTTCATGGAAAAGGTTGTTAAGCGTTGGAATGGACTGCCCTGGTAAGAGTCACCATCCCTGGAGGTGTTAGAAACAACTGGATGTGGCACTTGGTGCTATGGTCTGGTTGATGAGGGGTGATCGGTCAAAGGTTGGACTTGATGATCTTAGAGGTCTTTTCCAACCTAAATGATTCTGTAATTCTGTGATCCTCTGGACATAGAGACTATACTTCTTGCCATGGTTATCTATGACAGGAAAATATGCAAAAGGGAACACAGCAGACCCCTGTTACTCTGAGTAGTTACACACTAGCTATTTTCTAGACCCTAAATAGCATCACAGAAAACTCAGACTTGTCTTACAACACCCTGGCTGTTACATTCCTACTTCTTATGGCAAGGACAGAAACAGGAGAGGGAAGAAATGAGACAGAATTCATCTGGCCAGTGTCTTTCCTTTCCTTCTTCTCTACTCTTTTTATTACCTACAACTGTAATTTAGCCACTGCCCTGAGAAACTTAGAGCTTCTCTCCAGGAAGATGCTGCTAATATTTTCTCAGCAGATAGCAGTTTTCCTACAAACCTTGGCAGCTTTTAGTAGTCTAGAGAACACCTTACATCTGCAGACAGAATTGTCTGGCAAGGCTGCAGTTTAATTCAGGCAATCAGCAAGCTGGTTGGCTGCATATGGACTTGAAGAGCATATGCATGGATAATGCACTATCCAGATGTTTCATAGACTTTATGCATATAGAACACAGACATATTTTATACATATATACATACTGTACATGTACATACATTACCCATACAAATATATTTATATAACATATATTTTACATTGATAAATAGATGGAAATGGTGGGAGGAATTCAAAAACTTACTGCAGTTTTTGGGAATACCCTGAGACAATGTACATACAGGGAGCCCTGTATAGGTTGTGGAGTCTCCCACCTTGGAGATATTCAAAAGTTTCCTGGACATAGTCTTGGGCAACCGGCTGTGGGTGTCCCTGCTTGAGCAGGGAGGTTGGGCCAGATGAACTCTAGAGGTCCCTTGCCATGTCAAGCATTCTGTGATTCTATGATATTTCTTATTTAAAGCCATATTAATGCCATTCTATCTGTGAGTGAACTACCTTAAGTTACAGTTCACACTCTACAAGCATTGCTTTTAGTTCATGAAGTTATCCACAGATTTGGTTCTTTTTTCCCACTGTTGGGGAAACTGAGGCCCTGAAAAACCAAGTGACTTGCACAGGCCTAGCACATCAAACCAGAGCAGAGGCTTTTCCCCAGCCTCTGTTCCACACCAGCTGCCAAGACTAGCAATGGTAACTCTCTGATACTTTTGCTCACTTTTTTCCCTCCTCGTTATTTTCAAACTACTAGATAAAACATATGTTTTTTATAATTTTTGGAGCCAACTGTGCCATTGGTGTCCATGATGACACCTTCATGACATCTTTCATTGCTGAAAGATGTTGGTTAGTCTCCTTTGAGAATGAACTTTGATAAAATCCACCTATGCTTGAATATATGAGTAGTTTTGAGAGCCAGGACCCTGAGTCTAAAATTCAGTATATACAATAAAGGATAGACCCTTTGGTAACCTCTACCATCTCAGAGCCACGGTTTCCAGGAGAGCATTTTAAGTTGTGCCAGGAGAAGATTAGGTTAGACACTAGGAAGACGTTCTTCACCAAAAGAGTGATTGGGCATTGGAATGGGCTGCCCAAGGAGGTGGTGAAGTCACTGTCCCTGATGTGTTTAAGAAAAGACTGAATGTGGTACTCAGTGCCATGGTCTTGTTGACGAGGTGGTGTTAGGCCATAGTTTAGATTCAATGATCTCAGAGATCATTTCCAACCTAGTTGATTCTATGATTACCACAGGTACATGCTTGATAAAACTAAACCCAGCTTCAGCATCCTTTAAAACAATCATGAAATTCCATTGGCTTCAGTAGCTGCACTGAAGATCAAGTGTCTGGTAGGGGAAAGTAAAATAGTCTGCGTAATTTGGGAGCTGAACATTTAGAAAATATTGCCAAAGGAGGTTCCTTCAATTAGTTTTTTAACAAAGAATAAAAACAAAATCAGCAGCTTAAACACCTTATTGTAAATATATAAAACTATACCACATAAACGATAGCATTTTCAGTCCAAATTGAAAGGAGAAACAAAACAGTTGCCATTTGTTTTACATCATAAAACAGATTAATTTTTCCCTCTGGCAGTTGAAGACAAAATAAACAGCCACATATTGACTATTTCTATGTATCAGACAGGCTCCAGGCTCATCTTGCAGATTCTAATTTGAACTGGGCATGTAGAAAAACTTCTCTCCAAATCTTCATTTATTTTGATTAATTTTTTTATGGACAGTTCACAAACAGAAATCTGGCAGATGTTTGATTCTTTGTGACTAGTCACTCCACTCCTTTCCAATACATCTTTACGTCCCATGCCTTTGACCTATTCCAAAGAACGTACTGCCTTTTAAAAAACATAATATAGACATTAGCTAATCATAGCTGTGCTGCCCCATTCCATTCTTCTCCATAGCATAAAGTGTCCCATGTGCTTGCTGCCTCCATTCTTTCCCATCCTCTCTCTCTTTTAAGTATCTTTCACCACCAGATTGGCATTGGCACCCAGCCAACCAGTCGGCACTTTACTAGACAAGTGCTATGTTGATATGCCTGTATCTTTGAAGTGTCACACAACAAGTCAAACAAGTTAGTTTTCTTCCTATTTTAATACTTTTTTGCAGAGGGCCCCAGCCCTAAAGTATATTTCCCATCAGGTTTGGGTTTTTTTCAAGACAGCTCCTTTCTGTGCAAACTTCTGCTGACGACTTCCCTTTTAAATGCTATGACCTCTATGGTATTTGTGACAATATGGCTGAGAGATACCTTTGTAAATATTACATTATACCTACATTAGGTAAATACCCCAGAAACCCCAGTTCAGACAGTCATGGTTGGATTGGTTAACACAGTTTTTAATGAGCACTGATGTGACATGCTGCTTAGATCAAAGTGCAAAGAGCTGTTATTTGTCACTGCTTCCCATTACAGCACATTCTGAACAGAGACACAGTAATGAAACAAGTAGGACTGGGTAGACTTAAAAAAAATATCAGGGTGAAAAAAAGCATATCTTCAAAATAAAAATAAATAAATAAATAAATAAGACAAGTAAAAGACAAAGCGTCATTTTTAGCAAGTTGTTTCATGTCTGAGTCCACTGAGTATTGACTTAATTTTACTTCATCAAAATATCTGAAGCTGCACTGATAGTAAATCACAAGCAGAGCCTAATTTATCAAGTAGGCCATGGAGCATTCATTGCCCTTTCTTCTTACGAAAGGCTTTTTATGACACTGCCAGTGGGGGGGCTGTCACTTTGTAAGGGAGAAACCACAAGCATCTGAGACTTTCAGGAGAAATCATTTTCACAGGCGATTCTCAGCTTCATGTTTTTGCAGATAATTTTATTGCTCGATCTGGGGATGGTAATACAGATAGTTTCTATAGAAAAAGCCTTTCTTTTTGGATGTTGCTGCTTTTATACAATTATATTTCAAAACTGCTAGTCCTTCATTACTACTCACAGCGACACTGGCACATCTTACATTCAGTAAACTAGCAGGTGACTTACATCAGGAAACTTCCTACATGCCATATCAGCTGTATGCCTGCCAAACGTGAGACTCTTCAGGCTGGCTTCTTCCACCAGGCACAACCCCTTAGTAATAATCTGGTGCTCACAGCCAACAACAGGGCAATCCATTTTCCCACACATACCGCCTTTCCCTTCTCCTTATAATGGCCATTTGCACATCCAACACTGATAAACCTGACAGGAACTTCTCTTAGGAGAGGGAACAGACACACACAGACCTGAAGTACATTGTGGGTGCTCAAGATTCAGAAATACAGATGCTTATACTGTATTTTGAGTGAACATTGTTGTTTTCCTCTCTCACAGCATCTGATTCACTTACTGAACCTGTAGGTAAAGAAAAACTACGTGGGTGTCTCTGCCATTGTAGGATTGTTACAAGTGGCAAAATCCTAATTTTGCCCTGGATTACTCCTGAAAACAGGCAAGCATATACACAACACTTTTTTCCAAATGCACTGTGTCTATAGCATGAATCACCTCCTTTCACAAGCCCGCCTGACAAACACCTCTGCAGCAGCTACAGGAATGGACTGATGAGCAACCAACAAGAGGTGAAGGTATTTCTATAGCCTTACCCAGTGACAACTGATCATGTTCATAGACACCTGTTTCTTGAAGGACGTTGTTTGTCTCTGTCCATCTCTATCCAGGTCACTGAGAGGATATCTGATCACTACTACAGGCTTGTGCAGACCGCCACCAAGTGCTCTGGAAACTACCCCTTCTGGCTTGAAAGACATTTGTGTGAAGGTGCAAGGGTGACACTGACAATCCAAGGCACCAGAGCACTAACTCTGACTCACCATTTACGTGTTTCTATCTCCATTTCCTTCCTATGTAACTGAGGAAGATTAAGTTTATTCTTCTCTCTCAAGAGAATTGGAAGGAATCAACATTGTTTGTATTTCTTTTTAAACATGCAGCGGGTAAACACTTTAGCTCAGTTAAGCAGTTCAAAACACAGTTATTTGATTTTCTCAAAATTTCCTCCAATTTGTTACACATTCTTTGCCATGAGGCCCTGCAGCTGAGCCCACGAGACCAAGCACAGACTGGAAAACATGATGTCCCTATCCAGAGGACATCACAAATGAAAACCCTGTACATAAACTCTGCCTCATGAGTCACTCACATGTACAACATTAAATCCCACTCACACGTACAACATTAAATCCATGAATGTTTGCATGACCAGGGCCCAAGACTGGACAAAAAAGCAAAACTAATCAACAGCAGACCTGGGGAAAAGCGTGCAGGAGAGTGCAGCATCCTTGACATCCATTTTTAGCTTTTAAAGTGCCTGATTTACGTAGAAAGCCGCAACCACATAGAGGTTTCTTTTCGAGGAGAGGACGCACACTACTTTTCTCTCCAGCTTACGGTGGCGGCGGCAAAGATCCGCTCCGCACACCCAGGGAAGCGGGAATTTGGCCCCGGGAGCTGCAGCCCCGCAGCTGCGGAAGGACCGACCATCCGCGCACTCTCTCCCACGCGCCCTCCAGCCCCTCACGGGCACATCCCACCCACCGCCCGACCGCACAGCCCCCGCGATGCCCGCCGCCCACACAGCCCGGTGCCCGCTCTGTCCCGCTCCCGCCCCTGCGGAGC